>JALAZF010000488.1:2915000-3182500 GCA_022829125.1 Lathyrus tuberosus | reverse complement strand
GTTATTAAAATGATTTATTTATAATGTAATTTGTTTTATTTTTAATTCCATAAATATATGTCAAAATAATTAATTCTAATTGGATGACAGTGTAAAGTAGTTTTACACTGACAGTGTATTCCAATTAATCTCTTTTAAAAAATTATAAAAGAATGCTAAAATATCAAAAATAAAATTTTACAAAAAAAAAACTAAATGCAATTCAAAATTCAATTAATTGGTTGACTGGTATTCTAATTATAAATTTGACATCAAATGAAATAAACTAAATGCAATTCAAAATTCTATAAATCAATCATTTTCTCATAATACATATCTTTATCCACGTATGACAGACTGTATCATATATATCTCTTCATCAAATTACTAAAATTGAGTTTCTATTTCCATAAATTACGTTACGTATCTGTTTAATCCAAATTATAAATACGGTTCCTCTTTTAGCACAAATCCTCAATCACTTTTATCTATCACATTAAGAGAAGCCTCAGTTAGGTTAAGTTTGGTACGTACCATTCTTTTCTTTCCCTGCCATCAAATTACGTGATTACATACTGTATTTTTTAGAGTTTTACTGCCATCAAAATATATGATACTTATTTTTCAGGGTTTTGAAAAACGGTTTTCGACGGCGAATACCATAGATAAATTATGGTTAATTCACTGTGACGACTGTAATCAATATCGCGGACATCTGTACTAATCAAACTCTTATTTTTAATGGATTTTTTTATGCAGGAGAGTTTGAAGCAGAGAAACAAAGTAAGATGGATCATTTTTATGGACATGGAAGAAACCATCTCTTTGTTCCTGGTCCTACCAACATTCCTGAAGAAGTTATCCGCGCAATGAACAGAAACAATGAGAATCATCGTTCTCCGGCGATACCAGCACTGACAAAAACTTTACTTCATGATATCAAGAAAATTTTCAAAACTACTTCAGGAATTCCGTTTCTCATTCCCACAACCGGTATTGTATATTTGGTTTCGTCAATTTGTTCCTTAATCTATATATTGTTGTAGACTCTGACTCTGAGTTCTGACAGAATTACTCAGAACTCGGAGTCGGAGTCTGAATTTGTTTTAGACATTATGAAACTAACTTATAATCTATGTTTCAGGTACTGGTGCGTGGGAGAGCGCGCTGACGAATACTTGTTCTCCCGGGGACTGTATTGTATCATTTTTGATTGGTCAATTCAGTTTTCTTTGGATTGAGCAACAAAAACAGCTGAACTTCAATGTTGATGTTGTGGAAAGTGAATGGGGTCAAGGTGCTGATTTTGATATTCTGTCATCAAAAATTGCTTCTGATAAAACACATACCATCAAAGCACTTTGCATTGTTCACAACGAGACAACAACCGGAGTCACAAATGACTTAACCAAAGTGAGAAAGATTCTTGATGAATTCAACCATCCCGCGCTTGTTATTGTTGATGCTGTTTCTTCTATCGGTGCTCTCGATTTTCGCATGGACGAATGGGGAGTCGATGTGGTTGTGACTAGCTCGCAGAAAGCTCTTTCTCTTCCAACTGGAATGGGAATTGTTTGTGCAAGTCCTAAAGCTATTGAGGCTTCGAAATCTGCTAAGTCACCTAGAGCTTTCTTTGATTGGAATGGTTACTTGAAATGCTACAAGTCGGGAACTTATTGGCCATACACTCCTTCTATTCAGCTGCTATATGGTTTAAGAGCAGCCCTTGACTTGATCTTTGAGGAAGGATATGAAAATGTGATTTTAAGACACAATCGCCTAGCCAAAGCAACCAGGTAATTTTCGGTCTTAAAACATAAAAGATAATCCCGTCAACAAATACAGATGCACCAGATACATTATACATTAACTTTTGTTGACGCAAGTGTGTCTTATATTTATGATCAGACAGAAATACTTCCTCCTTCTTTTTAAAGTGTCGTTTTTGATTTTGTGTAAAAAATTTGTTTTTGGTAAGAATTGTTTTCAAATTTCAAGATAACATTAATTATTATTTTATTAAAATTATTCTTAGTTATTAATTAAAGAGAGAGAAAAAGTCAAATAAATTAATAAAAAGTTAAAGGTATTATAAGGAAAAAAAATTGTTATATAAATATAACCTTTTTAGATTCATTGAATAAATAATGTATCTGGACATTATTATATATCAGATACATCAAATATTCAATGAACCAAAAAAATTTTTTTGTTGCTTATAATAGTGATCAAAGGGTGTAAACTTTATTACCTTTATTGATATACACAAAAAGTCAAAAAGAGACAATTATAAAGGAATTGAGATATACTCCCTCCCTCTCATAAAAAAATGTTTTATTTGCAGTTTTTCATTGTCTCAAAATAATTGAAACATTTATTATTATTTTTCCACTACTATACTCCTATTTATTAATTTTTACTTTATTCAATTACTCTATTAACTACATTTTATAAGGGTATTCTAGTAAATAATATTAATTTTTTCACTAAATCCAACATATCTAATCATTTTCTTAAGAACCGCGCATGACTCAAATAAGACATTTTTTATGAGACGGAGGGAGAATTTTAGAGTTGAATCTTTTGAAGTTTTGAAAATGTTGTCTATTAAATGCAGGCTTGCAGTTGAGGCATGGGGGTTGAAGAATTGCTGTCAGAAGGAGGAGTGGTATAGTGCAAGTGTGACTGCTGTTGTTGTTCCTCCTAACATTGATAGTGGTGAAATAGTTACTAAAGCTTGGAAGAAATACAATTTAAGCTTAGGAGTTGGATTAAACAAAGTTGCTGGAAAAGTTTTTAGAATTGGACATATTGGCCATTTGAATGAGGTAAACTTTTTATATTTCAAACACCCATCATCACATATATTGCATGGTATTATAAAAACAATGTTTTAAAAAAATTCGGTATAAAGATCTATGATTAAGATCTCATCTGCGTACATGTATAAGATGTTTTTACACAGCTATCAACCGAGTTTACTGAAATTGTCATTTATTAAATTATTAAAGTTGCTATCTTTTGTTTATTAACTATTTTGATATATGATATTTGCAGTTGCAACTTTTGGGATGTCTTGCTGGTGTGGAGATGACCCTGAAAGATGTAGGTTATCCAGTAAAGCTTGGAAGTGGAGTTGCTGCTGCAAGTGCTTATTTACAGAACAACACTCCTTTCATTCCTTCTAGGATTTAAGCTATGAGATTCATTCTTTTGATTGCTTTTTATTTCAGAGGTTTTGGTAAATGTTATATGAATAAATGGAATTATTTTTGTAAGCCTTACAATAATACTCTGTTTGGTTTTAGCTATAAGCAAAAATATTTTAGTTTTGATCATCTTAAGTTTAAATCATTGGTTTTATTTTATTTAATGATATTGTTTTACTGTGAAAATATATATTAGGGTTAAATATACAATACCCCGCTGTAATGTTAGCGATTTCTCATTTTAGCCTCTGGTAAAGTTTTTTTTTTAAAAACCCCCCTTATCTTATTTAGATTCTCTCACTTAGCCCCCTGACTGCCACATGGCAGCAAATATTCTTTTCTCTTTGCTTGCGTGGCAGCCTGGTGGCATATTTAATATTTTTTTTTTTTTTAATTTTTTTTTTTTTTTAATTTTTTTTAATTTTTTTTTTATTTTTATTTTTTTTAATTTTTTTACTTTTTTGTTTTATTTTGTTTTATTTGTTTTATTTGTTTTTATTATAATTTTTTTTTCTTTTTTTTTTCGTTTTTATTTATATATTTTTTATTTTTTTATTTTTTTTTATTTTTCGTTTTTGGACCTAATTTTTATTTTTAATTCTATTTTAAACAAATTTTTATTTTAAAAATTACACTAGTGCAGAAAAGACTTTTTACATCAGGCGAAAAACACATTTTACATCGGTTCTGGGTCCGATGTAAAGTCAAGCGATGTAGTAAATCAAAGACATTTTACATCGGGCCATAGTCCGATGTGAAAAATACATCTACTACATCGGTTGACTATTAAGTCTGATGTGAAATACATCTACTACATCGGTTGACTATTAAGTCCGATGTAAAATGTATGTTTTTATATCGGTTGCCTTTCTGGTCCGATGTAAAATATATGTTTTTACATCGGTTGCCTTTCTGGCCCGATGTAAAATGTTTTTTTTTTTACATCGGTTTCCTTTCTGGCCCGATGTAAAATGTATGCTATCTTTCTTAAAATGTATGTTTTTAGATCGGTTGCAAGGCGAAAAAGAAATAAAAAAAAGAAAAAAATTATAAAAATTATAATAACAAATAAAACAAATAAAACAAAAAATAAAACAAAATAAAAAAAATTTTAAAAAAAATTTTTAAAAAAAATTTTTTAAAAATTTAAAAAAAAAAATTAAAAAATAAAAAAAATAATAAAATAATAATAATAATAATAATAATAATAAAATAATATTAAAAATGCCACCTGGCTGCCACGCAAGCAAAGAGAAAGGAATATTTGCTGCCATGTGGCAGCCAGGGGGCTAAGTGAGGGAATCTGGATATTAAGAGGGGGTGTTTAAAAAAAAAAATTTTACAGGGGCTAAAATGAGAATTCGCTAACATTGCAGGGGGGTTTTGTATATTTAACCCTATATATTACTTTTCAGAATTTTTTTTAGTATACCATGTTTTTTTTTTAAAAAAATACCAAATAAAATAACAATTCAAAAAAAATATCAAAGTGACATAGTTTTAAAAAAAAAAGACAGAAAGGTGGCGCCATATGGTATGGCGCCTCAGGCTAAGGGATAAACCCTAAAAGGCATACCATATGGCGCCTTAGCTGTATAATGCATGCCCTAATTTTTTTTTGTTTTACAGGGGAGGCGCCATACCATATGGCGCCTCTGGTCATTTTGTTTTTTTTTTATTTTTATTTTAATTTGGAAATTAAAAAAATTTAAGGAAAAAAAATAAGGGTAGCCAAAAATACATAACCATGTTTAGAATAAAAATTAGTACAATTGATTGTAAAGAAAAATTTAATGATCGTGTCTATCTAAACGTCCACCGGTTCCACACGCCGGGGTTCTTGCGCGGCGTCTTTGTCTTCCAAGATTTTGTTAAGGAGTGCCTGGCCTTTGCGTCTGCTGAGATGGTCCCGGCGTATCAAATAAATTCTGAAGCATCTGTCCCCAATAGCCGGGGGGTTGCCGCCAACGGCGCTTCCGTAATCCAGCTGCATGCCCATGATTTCGTAGTTTGGAAGGGGGGTTGGGTTGGTTGCAGACGGTATGGTTGGCCGAAATGTTGCATTGAAGGGTGTTGATACTGATTCAGTGGTTGATGTGGGGTTTGGTAGTCAAATAGTGGGTGGGTTTGTTGGTTGTATGACGATTGTGGTTGTTGGTTGTAGGAAGATGGGGTGTTCATTTGCGGGGGGCTATGGTGGGCTGGGGTGGGTTCGAAAGACTCGTCAGAGCTATAGGAATTAGTGGGGTCGGTGTAGGTGGGATGGGGGTAGGGGTAAGACTCCTCTTGTTGTGACTGAGTTGGTGGCATGATAGGGTTGCGGCTTTGGAAGATTGAATCGGTTGGTATGCCTTGTTGTTGGGTATAACTAGGTGTATGATGTTGGGCATGTGGCTGGGTATGCGGTCGTGAGGAAGAGGCACGTTGGCGCGGATCAATTAAATACGTCGGCTGAGATAGGAATGGTTGGGGTGTTGTAACAGACCTAAACCAATTCATATATTGTTGCGTTGATGTAGCATCTTTTACAACAGGGTCGGATAAGACGTGTTGGTGTCGATTCTCCCAATGTTCACACATCTATCTTGCAAAGTTCGTCCACTCACCCACAGCCCACTGTGTGTCCACTCTACGCAGATGCCACGATCCCAAACTTGTCGGAGCCACCAAAATATCCTGATGCATTCCGAACTGAAGTTTTACTCGATCGCTTTGATGCATCTCCACAGTGGTGAACCGAATGATGGGTGTTTTTGATGTCCACACAGCAGCATCATTCGCGTTGGGCTGGTGGTCGAGGTCCTCGTAAAACCTCCAGACAAACTACAAGAACAAAAGCTTTAATGAAAAATTGTACGGTACTTTAATGTGTTAAGAATATTTATGGAAGTCTAAGGAAAATTTACATCGTCAGGGTCAATGTGATCTATTAGGTTGCAGTAGACTGTTATGGCGCTTCTGGGATTTCGATGGTAATTCATTCCCGGAACTGACCACCTAAAAAAGTAGTTACACATAAATTATTTACAAATAAACATTTCATTGAAGGACATAAGTTCGAGTAGTAAAAACAAGCTTACCTGTTTGCATAGGGAAATATGAAGGGGTTCCGATTAACTGGAGCTAGTGTTGGCATTCTGGACCAACCCCACGCCTGAAGGAGATAGGCGCAACCATAAAAAGTACAAGCGTCTTTTTTTGAAGTTTTACAGAGTGAACTATAGAGATAGGCCAGGACAGCTGAACCCCAACTATATTCGTTCACTCTGTTAATGTTAGCTAGCAAAGGTAAATACATAATATTTACATTGTTTCCAGTACTTTCTGGAAATAAAAAATTACCGAACAATAGCGTTAAATAGCACATAGTTTTAAGTATCTTGTAATAGGGGCGGTATCTTCGTCTAATACAATAGTGTCATAGTATTCCCTAAGGTATTTTATGTTAATACCTTGGCCCTTGGGTCTACCATCACGTGTTGGCTCAGGTGGTTCCAGACGTAGCGGCGTGCCCAACAAATCGTTGCATAGTTGGTCGTTGATAAAAACGGGGCTGTTGACGGCCCTTCCATCGATGCGTAGGCCAAGTAACATATACACGTCTTGGAGTGTGACCGTGCATTCACCGAAAGGAAGGTGAAAAGTGTGGGTCTCCGGCCTCCATCGTTCTAGCAAAGCTAGAATAAATTTTGGGTCAACAGAGTATGACGTGATTTTCATCAAGTGACCAAAGCCACATGCAGCCAGATATTCTTCGATCAAAGGGTCGGGTGCCATGTATTCGTGCCCACGACAACGGAACCTTGATACCACCTGAACAAAAATATTAATAACATTAGTTATATAAAAAATACCTCTAGGTATAAGAGGGTAAAACAAAAGAAGGTTGAAATACTTACAAAGTCTGCAACGTTTTCGGGGGTTCCTCTGTGATCGTTTCCCATTGTAAGTAAAGACATATTTTTTGTAATTTGTATTAAGAAGAAGACTTTGTGATGGATGCGAATGTTTGGAGAGTTGAAGAAAAGAGTTTGGGATGAGAAAAATTTGTAAAGTGGTGAGATGGTATTTATAATGGTGAAGAATGAGATGAGGGAAGTCACATGATAATGCATGCATTCTTGGTCAGTGTAGTGTGACAAGTGTAGTCATGCATGCTTTAGAATCTCTTATGTGTTCTCTTGCATGCATTCTTGGTCATTGTAGTCTGACAAGTGTAGTCATGCATGCTTTGGAATCTCTTATGTGTTCTCTTGCATGCATTCTTGGTCATTGTAGTCTGACAAGTGTAGACATGCATGCCTTGGAAGCACTTACTTCGTGGAGTGTGAGAAGTGTGGTTAGAGAGTCACATGTGAAGGTGAAGGCATGGTAGTATTGTCATGTCAAGAAGAGAATCTTAAAGAAATACAATATAGGTGTAAGTGTAGCTGGTAAGGCATCAGAATAGTATACAATAGTAATACAAAATTTTTAAAAAATTTACTCAAATAATAGTACGAATTAAAATATAAATTATTTGAAAAAAGGAATCATAATAGTCATAAAGTTATTGTGAGATTCCTGGCATGAGAGTGTGGTCTTGTCACACAGAAAAATAATACCAATAATGATTAAGCATTCAGAAGTGTGGTCTTGTCATAGTAGTAAAAAACAATTTTGAAGCAATTAATAGTGCAGAGGCATGCTAAAGAATAGTGGAAGGCAAGTGTAGGCATGCAGAGTTGTGTGGTCTTGTCAAGGCTAGTCTAGCCATGCAGAGTTGTGTGGTCTTGTCAAGGCTAGTGTAGCCATGTAGAGTTGTGTGGAAATGGGGTCTTGTCACGCAGAACAACACATGGTTTATGCAAGGCAATGGTAAACCATTCTGAAGCAATTAAACTCCCAAGAGACATAACTTGTATCTACTATACGCCTATTAATACACATGTAACATACAGCTTATCCTCACATCCTTGAGTTAGCATTTTCTTCCAAACACTAAAGTTTGTAAACCATTTCTTCCAAACACTAAAGTTTGTAAACCATTTCTTCCAAACAAAATTTAGTAACGTTTCTTGTTATGGCTCAAAGACCACAATACATGATAAGTGCACATCTCAATGGTGAGATATTTGAATGTCCCATCACAGGTTTCAATTTTAGGGATACTGAAGTGACTAGGTTTTTAATTGATAGAAGATCAAATTTTTTACATTTGAAAGCCAAGTTAGAAAAGAAAATACAGTGCGGTCCTGTTGGGCAAATTGTATACAAAAATCCTATGTTTTTTGACGGGCATAACCAATGCAAACTTTTTCAGCTGAAGATTCGGGACGATGATGATGTGCGTAATATGTTTCTCAGTCATGAGCGTTCTGGATTCAATGATATTGAGTTATATATTACGTTACAACAGTAATAACTATCTTAACAACTTGAAGTTTCTCAGGTTTTTAACGATTCCGACAACGAAGAAGCTGAGATCGATGTCGTTGACGAGGAAGAAGAAGAAGCGGAGGACATTGTCGATGAAATGGTCAACAACTAGGAGGAAAACCAATTACCAAGCAGTCATGTTTATTGCCCACCTCAACACATGACCACACTCAACTTAGGCGATGACGAACCATCAACCGATATTTTTTACGATCCATACATGCAGACGGGTGGAGTATTAAAAGTTGGAGACAATTTTTGTACGAAAGAAGATTATGTCCGAGCAATAAAACAATACCACAGGAACTTATTTGTAGATTATAGAGTCGATCGAATAAATCTGACTCTATACAAGATCTACTGCCGTAACGAGGTGTGCCCGTTTAGATTAACATCATAGGGTCAATGGGTCCAGAGCACACTTGCATAATTACGAATCCAAGTTAGGATCATCGCAAGCTCAGCTCTCAGTTGATCTGCAACGAAATTCTATCAGTCATTAGCGACAACCCTTCTTTGAAGGTGAGTACAATAATAACGCATATGGTTCAAAGATACAACTACACTCCTTCATATAGGAAGGCGTGGATTGCTAGGACTAAGGCAGTTGAAACGGTTTTTGGAAATTGGGAGGGCTCTTACAAATAACTTCCAAGATACCTGGTGGCACTAAAACACAATGCTTCAGGGACTGTTGTCATGTTGGAGACGTTGCCAGCGTATACGCCAAACGGGAATTGTGTAAGTGGAAATGGCATTTTCCACAGACTCTTCTGGGCTTTTGAACCATGCATTAAAGGATTTGTGTACTGTAAACCTATAATTCAAATTGATGGCACATGGTTGTACAGGAAAATATAAGGGTACGCTACTGATGGCCGTGGCACAGGATGGCAACAACAACATTTTCCCTATCGCCTTCGCTCTAGTTGAAGGGAAGACTGCTGCAGGTTGGAGTTTTTTCCAAAAAAATCTCCAACAATACATTACTCCCCAACCTAATTTATGTTTGATCTCCGATAGACACCCCTCAATCGAGAGTGCTTACAATAATCCTACTAACGGTTGGCAGGATCCTCCCTCAAGCCATGTGTATTGCATTAGACACATCGGTCAAAATTTCATGCGGGAGTTCAAGGACAAGGGGCTAAAGACGATGGTTACTAACGCGGGCTATGCACTAACAGAGCCTACCTTCAGATACTACAGTGATGATATCAGACTTACAAACCCAGATGCATTGAGATGGATTGATAATATTCAACGGGAGAAGTGGACAAGGGCATATGATAACGGGCAGCGATGGGGCCACATGACAACAAACCTCGTTAAATCTATGAACTCTGTATACAAGGGCATCTGAAACCTACCGATAATCGCTCTGGTGAGGTTAACATATTTTAGGCTCGCTGCACTCTTTGATACCAGACGTACAAAGTGGGGTTCGGTCTTACAATCTGGGAAGATGTTTAGTGATATGTCAATGACTTTCATGAAGAACGAAGCTGCAAAGGCCAACACACATGTGGTCACGGTCTTTGACCGCACTAAAGGCCACTTCAGTGTTGCAGAGTCTATTGATCACAACGAAGGAAGGCCTAGGGGATGTTACCGAGTGGAACTGAATAATAGTTGGTGTGACTGTGGAAAGTTTCAGGCATTTCGTATGCCTTGCTCCCATGTTATAGCAGCCTGTTCCAAGGCCCGGCTGGACCTAACCAACTATCTTTCTGTTCTTCACCAAGTCACTACTCTATGCAATGTCTACGGCACTAGCTTTCAAGTGGTAGCAAGGGAGGACTACTGGCCTCCATACGAAGGCGAAATTGTGTGGCATAATGATTTGATGCGAAGAAATAAAAAGGGTCGCCCTAACAACACCTGTATTCGAACGAAGATGGATGCAACAGACAAAATGGTGAGGTTATGTGGTTTGTGCCGCCAACCAGGCCACAATCGTACCAAGTGTCCAAATGTGGGCTCTAGCACAACATCATAGTTTTAACTGTAAACTTGTTTATTTATAACAACAACAAATTTTATTTCATTGATGGCATACCTAATTGATTACAACTACATAACATAACAGAACATAACTTAATAGCTAAACATCAACAAATAACAACGACATAACCTAATACCAAATCAGAAAATAACAAGAACAAACCCAAACGAAACAACTCAACGAATCAGTCTATCTAGGATATTACAACCATCAACTGAATTTTCTGTGGTGTCAACATCATCATGAGGACACCAGCATCATTTTCCACTTTTCTCCAAGCCCGGGTAACTCCGTTTGGACCAGGAGGCTGCTCAACCAGCCTCTCAATCTTCCTGATCTTTTCACATGCCTCAAATTCTCCTTCTAGCCAGCGGTAAAGTTCCCTATGCAAATGCTCCAACGTCTGCGTGTTCCAGAGTAACATCTTCATCGGAGGCTTGACAGCTGAGAAAACAACTAGGGAATTTCTTTTCATCAGTGGAAATTCTGGAAACGGTCCCTCTGATGCTGATGATGATGACGACGAATGGCGATTTGACGGTGAAGACATAGTGGGAGAGGAGAGATTAGGATATTGGTGAGGGAAGGGAGGAAATTAGGGTTTTGGTGAGAAGTGTTGTGGGGTATCAAATGAGGGTGCAGTCTCATTTATAGACACATGAAACACTGTAGCACCATTACTTTAATCAATTTCCAAATTAAAATAAATTAAAAAAAAGGGCATCAACTGAGGCGTCATATGGTATGGCGCCTCCCCCTTCAGTAAGAAAAAATTTAGGGCAAACCCTATATGGCCTGAGGCGCCATATGGTATGGCTTTTGCCTTTTAACTGAGGCGTCATACCATATGGCGCCACCCTGTTATTCGTTTTCCAAACATAGCCACTTTTGTAATTTTTTTGAAATGTATGTTTTTTTCGTATTTTTTTTTTTAATAAGTAAGTTATATTAAAAAAAATTATACTTTTCAAGATAATTGTAAGATCTATTTTAATAATATGTCTATATAATCGTATATACTTGGATTACTTACGCTTTATCATCAATAACAAAATAAAGAAAAGATTGTTAAAAAATGATGAAAAAAAAGTAAAGTAGCTATTAATTAATTTTTCTGAATTGCAAAAATTCGGGATATGATGGGCCATATTAGTAAAAAAAATTCTTAATGCACTCTGCATGTTTCTTAGGTATTGCGCGAAAATATGAAAATGCCCTTCAAAATTCGGAAACATATCTCTAAACGGACCTCATGCACACACATCTCGGTTTAGACACCACATCTTGGTTTAGACACCACATGTTGGTTCAGACACCTCATTCTTAGTTTGGACACCTCATTCTTGGTTCATATGGGTTCAAACACCGCACTCTTGATCCAAACAACACCTTTACCACATTTCACAATTTTTTTTAATTCATTAACCAAACAACAATCCCTTATCATAAAAAACAATTATAATCCATTTCTTAGCAGTCAGACTAAAAGCTTAGAGCATCTGAACTAGGATCAAATCAGCTAACGTCAAAACACTTCTAGGATACGATTATAACATATTTCCCTAAAATAAACCAAAAAATACTTATTTTCTACCACGAAATACGGAGCTCTGATTTTCTCATTGCACTATGAGAATACGTAGGCACGAGATTTCGAAATCTTAACGAGCACATTAATTAAAAACTTATTTACCCCTTAACTAAAACTAATCGCAAGTAACATTTAGATAATAACACCCATTCGCATAAAGAACAATCAAAATGGTTCCCGTTGAATACAACGGATGTGTGGGATGCTAATACATTTCCCTTACATAACCGATTTTCTTACCCGTTTCTCTTCCCTAAGGGTTTTATTGATATTTTCTCATTCTCTTAGAATAAATAAAATTCAGTGGCAAACCTGTTGTATTTTTTAGCGTGCGATGCACTCGGGTATTTTTCGCACCACAACAAAGAGTATCTCACATAAAAACATTAAGAAAAAGAAGCAATTGAATAGAAATATAACTTCAATTATTCATGCAATGACAAATTAAACATATGTACCAACAGGTTCAAAATAAGTTCATCAAACAAAACCTAACTTAGAGGTGTTTACCTACTCAAAATGATACAATCAAATACCAAGAATAAGATGAAGATTACATCTGAAAATCCTTGAAGAACTGGCCTCTAATGCTCTCAAAATCGCCCTCTTGGTGCTCGTTACCGTCACTTTCAATCTAAAATCACAGAACCCTTAAAAAGATGCCAAAAACTCCCTTTTATATCATTAAAATATGTCCAGAACGAGTTTGAATAGGCCCAGATAGGGACCTATCGCGCGCGTGATAGCTTGCATCACGCGTGCGATGTTGACAATGCTTTTCTATCATGTGCGCGATGTTGCGCGTGATTATTCCAGTAGATGCATGTTTTTACTCCTTTTTCCATCTGATTTTCACTAAGTCCTTATTTCTTCATACTTAGTCATTTTTTCATCTTTCTTGGTCTTTATTCTTCATTTTTGGTCCTCTTTAACTTATTTTAATTTGTTTCTTCGACCAAAAACATGAAATGACAGAGTGTCATCATTAAGCCACTTCCTGCAAATTTAACATATGCATTTCTAGAATTGGAAGAAAAGTTGACTGTAATAATTTCATCTAGATTTGAATCTGAACAGGAACAAAATTTATTGTAGGTATTAAAGAAACATAGGAATGCAATTGGATGTACCTTGGATGACATTCCTAGTATTATCCCATTCATGTGTATGCATGAGATCTTACTTGAGGATGGAGAAAAAGTATTTAGGCAGGCTCTTAACCCTTTGATCCTTGATGTTCTGAAAAAATAAGATCACTTTCACGTGCTCATTCGACACTTTTACTCATATAAGATCGTTCTTTGATCCTAGAATAAAAAGCAAAGGCCTTGATAACAATTTCAAAGTCAATGGACACCGCCTTAAGCTACTCCATGAGGGTCCCACGTGGGAAAAAGAAACTGTAGAAGTGCTCTCATTAAGAGAGGCTACTTATTCAGTCATCTTTCCGCCTTGAATCTCAGGTGCGTTCTTTCCTCTCTCTTTCTCTCTCTATCTCTCTCTCTCTATCTCTCTCTCTCTCTCTCTCTCTCTCTCTCTCTCTCTCTCTCTCTCTTATTTTCTACTTGTTTCTTTCATTGAGGACAATGTGTGTTTTAAGTGTGTGTGGAGGGGGAAGTCATTTACTTTTGTTGTTTTATTTTCATAATAAATTAAAATGCATGCTTTTTCTTTGGTTTTGGGGTTGCAAGTGTAAGCAATTTTTGTGTTCTCTTGACTAAAGACTCGTGGTGTGATGTGCGTGATTTTTTTTTATTTCTTAGTGTGATAAGTAGGACTAAATTCTTAATTGTACATCATTTGTAGTAAATCATTAACTTTTGTGAGATTTTGAGCCTTATTATGGATAACATTCATAAATCTAATTCTTTCCTTCTTGTATGATTTCACTCATGTCTGTTAGTAACTCTAGAACTTGATTTGGCTCTTGTTGAAAATTTTTGTTTACTTGTGCACACTTATATAACATAGGCAACTTGTTTTGTTTTATTTTTATTCACTTAACCAAAAAGCCAACCCTGAAATTATATCACCCCTTGTTTGAAACCCCTTTGGGCCTATTTATCACATTTTTTGGTATATAACTCATTACATGCCTAAATGTCATCACCCTATTTAAAGGGTTGAAAGATTCTTGCTTGGAGTTGTGTGGAGTAGACTTAATATAATTGTGACAATTAAAAAGTTGGCAGAAAAGAAAGAAAAACTAAAGAAAAAATAGAAAAAGAAAAAAATGGAAAAAGAAAAGAAGGGTGACAATTCATATTACTGTCATGCATATTCCTTCTGGAGAAAAAAGAATAAAAAGAGAAAAGGAAAAGAGAAATGGTTGCAAAGTTGTTGTTTGAAAGTGAATGAAATTTTAGTTCAACTCTCGCAATTTCTTAAAATTTTGTCTTTCCCCTTTAAATATTAGTCTAGTACTCCTTAGGATTTATCTTACGCTTACTTTGGCCATGTTACAACCTAAATAAAGCCTTTGTGATCTTTGTGTGCATGTAGTTCTAGTGTGGATGTTAAAGTCTTTTCAAGCTTATGATAGTGCTAATTGTCATGATGTGCTTTGAGTGTAAACAATTAACCTAAACACTTGAGAGTTGAGAGAATTTATCATGTGAGGATCTTGCTGCTTATGATGTACTCTTTGGTAAATTGTCTTCTTATTTGCTTTGATTATCATAAAAATTTACTTACTAACACCATATTACTTAAAGGTTAGAATGAAGATATTACTTACCTCTTTGTAATCCTAAGAGTCTTTAAAATTGCATGCTCTGTTTTGTTCTTTTTTTTTTTTTACTTTGATGTGAATTTTAACTTTAGAGTTTTGCTCAAAATGCAAAAGTTTAAGTGTGGGGAAATTTGATCTGTGCATTTTGATGCATACTCTTTTACTCTTGTGCCATGACAATTCTATAGTTTCATATGTTAATTTTACTATTTTAGTGTGTTTCCTAGGGTTAGTGTATTTATGCTTTTATTTTAATTTCATTACTGTTTTTTTGAATAAGTAGTAATTTGACATCTTCTCGATGTGCAGGTCATAACTTAAGCTATGAGATTATATTTGACGCGTTCTAACATGCGTTGAAAAGCTGAAAGGATAAGCTACAAGTTTAGTGTTGACGTCAAATGCCAATCCAGAGTGGAGAAGAGTCATATATTATATTTTCGTGCCAGACTTTATAAATTAATTAGTTTTGTGCTGGTTTTTATGTTTTTTGGGGCGGTTGCTATTAGGGCCCGATTTCCCTTGTACTATTTAAACAAAATTCGCAGCATTGGGTTCATTATTCATAGTTTACACAAAATAACATTAGACGGCTACAAATCCTATGGAGAGTTAACTTTCCAAAGGTTGATCTACTGATAACGATTCCTATCAAACCTTTAGGTTATTGTAATTTCAATTCGATTTAAATTTATTTCAATGTTATTTTGTGTTTCTTGCTTACTTAATTTAAGTTTCGTAATATATGTTAATTTAATTCGTTAGATGAATGTTCCTAAGTTTAATCGCGTTTAATGTAGCTTTTTTGTTAATTCGCTCAATCTTTAACTGTTTGCTTAATTTGAAAAATATGAGCATAAATCGTATAATATCAATTACGCATGTTTAATCGATATTGTAATCGAATATGGATCAAATCCACTTAGGGAATTGGAGTTATAATAACCAGTGGTAGTTTGGAACGCGAATAAGTAGATTAGCTCGTTAATCTTATCTGTAATCAATTTCTTTTAATCATAATCTTAATCGAAAACTTAAATTCCCTCTTATTTGTTTCACTCACTTGGTTAAAATAGAGTCCTTGTGATACGACTCAAGTGTAGCTTCTGTATACTACCCTTATAAGCTCGTTTTTTATCCGTGTGCGACAGCGGATCACTATTATTCTCTGTTTTCTTAAAGTCCAATAAATTTGAGCACCTCCAAGTCTTATCATCTTGATCTTCACTGAAATTTGAATCAGTGTAGCCATGTGCTAATGCATTCAAAATGGTGTTCTCATGCCTTGGCATTACCACATCATGATCAATTGTGCCTTTGATGTACCTCAGTACTCTCTTGGCTGGAATTAAATGGCATTCTCTTGGTTTCTCCATAAACATGCTTATCAACCCAACACTTTGACAAATATCTGGCCTAGTATTGCATAGATATCTCAAAGATCCAATGATTTGCTTGTACAATGTTGAATTTAAAATCTCATTAGTTGTATCATTTCTCAACTTTTCTCTTGCCTCCAATGGTGTGACTGATGCATTACAATTTCTCATCTTGAACCTTTTCAAAATGTCTTGTGCATACTTCTTTTGGTTCAGGAACACTTCTTTTCTTGTGTCTTCCAGCTCAATTCCTAACCATTAATCTCAAAACCTGGTGGTCGGTTAACATAGACCTCTCCATCCGATGGTTCATTCAAAAATGTCGGGATAACACCTATAATAATAATAATAAAATATGGTAAAAAGTAGGCTTAGGTGATTTGGGATTGTAGAGAGAATTCTTGTAGATTCTACAGGAAGGATAATTAATCATATGGAGAGAAGTCAAATAACTAAAGGTAAAGAAGACTTAGAAAAGTATACTAGAAGTTATTAAGAAAGATCTTGAGATTTAGAATTGGATAGGAACATGGTATTGGATATAACATTATGGCCGAATTTTATCTATGTAATCACGCGACTTAGTGGTATAAGGTTTGTTTTGTTTAACAAAGGTGAGCTATAGATGAACCAATACATTGAAAGAGAAAAAGGAACAAAGAGACAGGGGGCAAAATCAAACCCATCAAGAGTGACAAAGCCTAAAGTTAAGAAGACCCAATTTATCATGATTATATAAAGATAAAGCATTACTAGAGAGCCTATCAAACCAGTTGAAACCTGTATGGTTAAGACCTATGTTGACTAAGCTAAATATTACGTTCTTCATAAATATGAGAGATAGTAAAGTGTATGTCCTTAGTAATCATCATATAGTTACTGTTCTTTAGATGCCAAGGCATAAGAGAAAAAGGGTTGTAAGCCAAAATGACCATTTTGGAATCCGTTTCAATTCATACATTATGCCAACCTCATTCAAAAGCACATTCAATAGCGTCAGAGACGTCTCAAATTTTTGAGAGGTCATATGTAAGAAGTTGGAGTAAGCTTGTGAAATTTTTTAATGGGCTATTTTAATCGTAAATTAACAGTGAAATATATGTATGGAGGCCCTTTTGTTATAGTATAATCATGAAAAATTGTGAGGTCATGTACTGTAGGTCGCCTTGCACACCCTCGAAAACGGCTATGAATAGTGTGGTGGATGGCTTTAAGAAGCTCTGCATGTAAAATCAATGTCCACTCCACCCCAATATCCATAGTGAAACCTCCCAAGAAATATGCTTTATGATCTCTAAATAGACCAGAACAAAAAACATTGCTAGGACAACCATGAACCGCCCATATGTATTATAGGAGTGGACAAAGGATAACCAACCGAGCATGCCCGACCGAACCGTAACAGAATTTCAACATCGGGTCGAATTTATTCGGATCTTTGGGTTGGCCGGTTTTGAAGCTCGGATATGATTGGGCAAGTGTGGTCGGGTTCGGATCAATAAGTTAGGCCTGTCGGTCCCCGAACCCGACCGATCAATGAGTGATTACAATACACATAAAATAAGTAACCCTCTTTTCCTTACTTTATGATTCATTTTTTCATTTCTCAGAAAACGTATTTCATTTCCTCTTCTTCTAACCTAACCCTAAAACCATGTTTTCACTTCCACTTCCTCTTCCACCGTCGCCGACACCCAAACCCTAAACAATCCAAATCCTCCACCGTCAACTACAACGAGCTTTCGTCCCGTTTTCTTTTCATCACCCAATCAGGTTTCTACCATTTCAATCTTAGAAAAGAAAGGTTTTTTATGTTTTGCTTTGATTAGTTCGTATCATTTTCGTCACTTTCGTCCATGAAAAGTTTTGATTCGTTGTGATGATAACTGTTAATATTTCTTTGTGCTCTTATTAGTCTTATGTTCTTATTTGTTTTGATTTGTTGTGATAACTATTGATATATTGTATTTTGTTTGAGAAATAGAGATATGCAAGGAGCTGAAGATGTGGGAGTTGGAGGAATTAGAGATACGCAGAATACTTGTAAGTCTAGATCTACTCTGAATTTATTCATTTTCATTTGTAATTTGTAATTGATTCGTGATATTGTGAAACTTATGGTTCATTTATTTCCATCTTAGAATATCAATTGAGTCATGTAGAAGAATATCAATTATTCTTAGTAATTAGTAATTTATTTCCATCTCAGTAATTCATGTAGCAGAATATCAAGTAATTCATGGTATTGTGAAACTTATGATATTGTGTAATTTGTAATTGAAGCATGATATTTGTAATTAGTAAGTTATTTATTTTATTCAATTAAAATATCAATTGTTCTTTAATTTTATAAGCATAATATACTAAGATTGAAAGAATGTTTCACTGAAACTTATTGTCTAATCCATTTCCATCTCATGTATAAATGTCAATTTGCAATTTTTCACTGAAACTTATTGTCTAATCCATTTCCATCTCATGTAGAGGAATTGACAATTATATATTCCATTATACATGCTGCAAGAATGTATAAGCATAATATACCAGTAGCATTTTGTTCAATTATGTGAAACTTACTGTCTGAAACAATTATGATTCGTTCATTTTATTTTACAATACCATGAAACAATTAGTAATGTTCAATTATGTGGTTTATTCATTTAACATAATTAGTAATTAATAATTAATTACTGTCTGAATGAACCAATTAGTAATGTTCAATACCATAAACTTAATGTTCAATCGAATCAATTAGTAATGTTCAATACCATAAACTTACTATCTGAATGAACCTTTTACTGTCTGAAACAATTAGTAATTAATTTTTTTATTTAATTTATAACAAAGCATAATATCAATTGATTCATGGTTTATTCATTTAATTTTACATTCTTTCCATGTTTCTTAAATGTTATTAATTGAAAGATATTGTGAATGAACCTCTTATTGTGAATGTGCTACTATAATATACCTTTCAACATGTTTGTAAATTAATAGCAGCCTAGCAGGTGGTTTTATAAATTTGTTGTATTGTCTGATTAATTCTGATTTATAGCAGCCTAGCATGTGGTTTTATAAATTTGTTTTATTGTCTGGTTAATTCTGATTTATAACAGCCTAGCATGTGGTTTCATAATTGCTGCTAGAGAATTTTAATTTGTGATTGTCATGTTGGATGGTTATTTAAAGCATGTACTAATAATTTATGTTCATTATTTCAGCAAGTGGGCAACAAACTCCAATTGTTTCAAGTGGGCAACAAACTCATAATTGCTGCTAGAGAATTTTAATTTGTGATTGCTGCCATTTACATTGAACTTAAGAAATTAAACATGAACCTTAATGGCTTGTTTGCTGAGGTGGCTAGGGACATGTTGGAAAAGTATAGTAAATATTGGGTTGATATCACTAAGATGAACCAACTCCTTTATTTTGGTGTTATCTTTGATCCCTGATATAAGTTAAGATATGTAGAATGGTGTTTTAATGATATGTATGGAAAAGAATCTGACACTAAGAAATCCCTATTAAAAGACATCAATGATAATCTTTCAAAGATGTTCAATCTTTACAAACAAGAATATGACACTGCTGGAGGCTCAAATCCATCTGTTGCAGCAGCTGTTTCTCATGGTGAAACCGCTGCCAACGATGAATTAACCACATCTGTAGCTAGGGAAAATGCATTTCAGGAACATTTAATGTCTATGGATTCAGTGGAAGAAGAAACTGAGCTTCAAAACTCTATAGAAGGAAAATGTTTAACTTTTAATGAGAGTGATAAAGAAAAGTTTGACATTCTTTGTTGGTGGAAACATAATGCCGGTCAATACCCAATTTTGTCCCAAATAGTTAGAGATATCATGCCGACACCAGTTTCAACCGTGGCTTCTGAGAGTGCCTTTAGTACGGGTGGGAGGGTTTTGGAGGTGTATAGAAGCTCACTCAAACCAGAAATGGCAGAGGCTCTAATTTGTGCACAAAATTGGTTGAGACCTTCCTTTTACCAATTCAAAGACTTGGAATTCAACGAGGACTATGAGATTTCTGAAGATGTCTTACAAGGTTTTGTTTCAATCTTTCTTAAGTCTTTTTAGTAATTTGTTTTGTAATATTTTACTCACTGTTTTTAAAAATGTATTATAGGTTTTAATGAAACAACAGCCGGAAGTGTGGCCCCATCATCCACTCCGACTCAGTCACAGCCTTCTGGCTGTGCCTAAAACAATTGGAGGTTGAAATCACTTGTATTTTGGTTATTTGTATTTGTAAATTTTAACATGTATACTAATGTTTTTTACGGTTTTTGCAGTCATTTTTTGAATGTTTTGGAGTCTTGAAAGACTCATTTTTTGAAGCCTTGAATAACACAACCAAACACTTTTTGAAAAACTATCAAAACAGTCATGCACATCTCTATTTTGGTAAGAATATCATCTATTTTTGAAAGCCTTGAATAACCAATTGTTGATTTTATCGTATTTTGGTAGAAATTTAATTGTTGGAATTATTTCTTAATCTGTACAGTATGTTGATGATGAGTACAAACACTACTGGGAGACCAACATGTTCCTCCAAACCCAAGAACTTGATAGGTAATTAACAATATTACATAATTCTCTTTATTCAATTATACAGCTATATACAATTAGTGAAATTGATAATTGAGATGGATGTGGTGGCAGCTGGGGATTGGATGAAACGTTTTCAGGATACTATGATTCAAGTTCTCCTGATGGTACAACTTCATCTAAGAATATTGTTTCTGAAAGGAATAGAAGAAACAAACTCAATCAACGACTCTTTGCACTTAGAGTTGTGGTCCCTAATATTAGCAAGGTAAACATCATAAATTCATTTTGGTGCTCCATTCATTAATTACTCAGTTTGGTCCTTTTCGATCTGAGATATTTCTCTTTACTGATGAGTGGTGACAATTTTTTTCTTGAAGCTGAGATAATGGAGCTTCAATATGGAATGCCAAATAGTAACATTAATCAAAATTATGATTTTGATCAAGAGCTTCCAGTGTTGCTAAGGTCCAAAAAGAAGAGAACAAATCAATTCTATGATTCTGTCAATTCAACAAACTCTCCAATTGAACTTCTTGAGGTTAACACTATAACTCACAAACATGTTATTAGCTAAAATATATTTAAAAGAGAGATATTTCAAAGCATAACCTCTCTCTTATGAATTATTGATGTTAAAGAAAACTAGACGTGGGGTATGATTATTATTATTATGATTGAATATATAAAGAAATATTAATGATGATTTTTAATTATATGGTTAATTTTGTTAATTTTTAATTATATGGACATTTTGATTCCACATACTAAATAATTTATATTTGTTATTTTTGAACATGCTGAATATAAATGAAGTAGAGACCAGAAGTCATTCCTCTACATATATAAATGTTATTGGTTTCACATGGTGCTTTGGTTGTGTTGGTTAATTTTATTAGATTCATTTGGCTTTGTTAATGTTACTACTACATGTATGAATTTATGTTGGAAGGATTAATTTTAAACCTACTAGTACTACTACATGTATTTATGTTGGATGGATTGATTTTAAACCTAGATTTTATATGGTCTTTGCAAGGATTAATTTTAATTTTAGTTATAAGGGAAATATGATATCTAATAGTTATTTTGAATGTTTTTGGAAGGCCCAATAACTGGCCCGTTTCTGAATAAACAAAAAAAATTGACTTAAAAATGTATTTTGACCATTTTTTAAACTGGGTCATCCTTGGTCAAAATAAAAAAAAAAATTGTATTTATTTTTACTGGGCCCAAAGCTGTTAAAACCCGTATAAATCCGAATAAGATACCCGAACCCGAAAACCCGAATTTCATATCCGGTCAAAAATGAGCCGAAATACTCCACCCGATAGATAGGCCGGTTTGGGGTTTTGGGCCCGAACCCGAACCGGCCCGATCCAGTGCCCAGTCCTAATGTATTACACTTCCAACAACTGAGGAGGGGGGCCATGAACTGCCCATATGTATTGGTTGTTGTACATTTTTGTTAAAACAATTTAAATTTTGACTATGAAATATTAAAGAGTAAACATATTATAAATATTTCATCATTTTATTATTAGTATCAAAATTACAAAAAAATATTTAAAATTTTAAAATTATTTTGAATAGTTTTTCATTTCTTATATTTTTTTTAAATCATCTAATTTTGAATGTGATAAATTTTTTTATAATACATTTTTAGATTATTAAATGTCAAAATGTCAATTTTAATTAATTTTTAATATTAAAAAAAATCTCATTTTTCAAATCTATAACAAAAAAAACATTTTTTATTTATATTATTAATTAATTAGTAATTAATTAATTATTATATAATTATAGATCAATCAACCACTGAATTTGTTCATATTTTTTCACACTCTTTCATTTTTTATAGGTTTAAACTTAGAGATTAAAGGTAGTACACTTTCAATGTAAATTAATTTAACACCATCATCTAATAGAATTATAATATTAGGCTATGTCATATAAGTATTTCTCTAATTGATTGATAGTGAAAAATTATTTTAAATTGTCAGTGGCATTCTTTTTTATCTTAAACTTATACTCCTCAATTCCTTAATATAAATAAAATCAATTTTTAAAAAAAAAAATTTATCGAAGAATTAATATATCTTTACTATTTAATAAATTCAAATAAATAGATTTTTGTTTAAATTAAAAATTGGCAGAGTATAAATTTTATTTTGGAGTTAACTTTCTAATTTCTGAAATAAATAGATATGATAACACAAAATTTTGTTGATAAAACAAAATTTAAATTTAAATAACTTCACATATTTGAACTAGAATTTAGGTATGTTCAAATTTAGAACATCATTATTTTAGTTTGGTTAAATTACACTATTGACCCTATTATAATTCATTCACAAAATCAATCCCTCTATTTTATTTTTAAACATTAGTTCTGTTTAAAATTTTTTGTAAAATAACATTGATGCTTAAAAAAATTAATTGCTGGCATATTTTAAGTGACATGGTCATTGCCGAGAGTTGTCTATCCCATTTTCCTTGTCATTTTATTTTTATATTTAATAATTTAAAATAATATATTGTCCATTATTATATATAAAAAAAAAATTAAATTATATAAATTTCTAATATTTTTTATAGAATAATTTAATAATTAATAATCTTAATTAACTTTTTTTAGAAATTAATTAACTAAAATTTTAAAAATACAATCTTAACTAGATTTGAACCCTTGATCTTCTGCGCGCCGAAGCTTAAAGAAACAACCATCTGAGCCAAATTATTTCAATTGATTTTTTGTTTAGTTCAAATGTAATTGACCGCTGAATAAATGGTACTAGTATTTTTTTACCTTCCCTAGCAACTAAGTGCCCAAATGAAAGTTGTCTAAACATCGCATATATTTTTTTTTCCCATTTATACGCCTTTTAGGTTTTCATTTCTTCCGTTGTATTAGGAGTGAAAAGATTCAACAATTAAACCAAATTCCTCCCTCATCGGAAACATCAGAAATTCTCAACAAAGTATCAACATAAGATAGTCATTAAATTTCTTTAATCCATATCAAATTTAAGATTACGGAAACAAAAAAAATCAAGAGATCCTAATGTTCACAAGAAAAATGAAGAACAAAATTAAAGAACAAAACATCTTGTTTTCCTTCAATCACTCCACCAAAACAAAAATCACATCCATCTCTTTGCTCCTCACAAAACTCAATCCCTCCATTTCTTCAAGCATAGATCACGACAACCCACCTCCATCACCAACACCACCATAACCTCAGATCTCGTATGCACTTCGCCAGACTTACTACTGCTAGATATTATTGTTATAATTAATATTATTATTATATTTGTTTATTTTAATTTTGTAAGGGTAGTTTGGTACTTTCTTATCATATAGTATTTATACTCTGGTATAACTCATATTCTCTAGTTTTTGCTCATTCTATTAAAACCCTAAGCCAAAGAGTCTTTTTCTTCTCTATGTTTTTATGTGTTCAGTATTGCTAACATGGTATCAAAGATCTCAATTTGATTTTGGAAACTACTGTAAAGTGGTCCATATATTTTCAATTAGTTGAATGGTAGCTAACTTATTGGAGTGTTAGCTTTAAGGTTCTATTTAATTGGAGTTTGACGGTACCAGTTGGCTAATTAGGGTTGTTATTGTTTATTCTATTTGTTTGTATCACATTACTGTATCGGTTGACTAATCACGTTACACACTTAATTTTTTAAACACACTAATTAGCCTTCTACCGCATTGCATCGATGAATTAGACAAAAGAAGGGACCCTATTAAGATTGCACAACAAAATTTAACAGATAAGTTATGCAAGCACTCTCGAATCCAACACTGCACTCCCACTTATGCTACACCTCTGACAATAGAAGGTGCAAGTATTCAACTTGCGCAAAAAGCCTTTTGAAAGTAACACCAAATTGGTAGCCAATTATAATTGTTACTTTGCTTAATTGTGGTGATTTGATTATTTCATAGTTAATTACATTGAATAATGATAAAGATGATTCTCTTCAGTCTATTAGTGTTCAACTCAATGGAGAAAATTATCCTTATTGGAGTTATGTAATGAAAATAAATTGAAAAGAAAAAGGATGTGGAGTTATGTTGATGGAGCCTCTGTTAAACCTACAGATAAAAAAGATGAAGCAAAATATGCAAAAGAGTTGGAAATATGGGATGATAGTAATTCGAGGATTCTTACTTGAATCAATAATTCCGTTTCTCAGTCAATAGGTGTGATGACTATACTCGTTATTGTTGGGTTTATCTTATGAAAAACCGTTCTGATTTTTTTTATATATTTACTGTATGTTTTGTGCTATGGTTAAGACTCAACATAATGTTGTTATAAAGTTCTTCCGTTGTGATTTAGGCGGTTAGTATATATCTAATAAATTATATAAATTGCTTGCTTTTTATCGTATAAATCATCAAAAATCCAGTACCGGTACTCTTTAACATAATGGAGTTGCTGAAAGGAAACACGATCACATTATTGAGACTGCTTGTTCCCTTTTGTTGTCTGCTTACTACTGTTTATGTTATTAATAAAATCCCATCATCTGTCACATCAGGTTTGTCTCCCTTTGAAAAATTGTATAATTCTATTCCGGATTATTCCTCTTTGAAAGTGTTTAGTTATATTTGTTTTGTTCTTAGCCCACAAGTAGAACATAGTAAGTTATCTTCTCGTTCTGCTATATGTATTTTTCTTAGTTATGGGGATGGTCAAAAGGGTTATCATTATTATGTTCTTGGTGCAAAGAAATTGTATGTTTCTCGGCATGTTGTTTTCCTTGAACACATTCCTTTTTACTTTCTTTCTTCTGATTCTCATACTACTAGCAGTTCAAAACTCGCACATATTGATCGTTTTGATCATAATGATAATTTTTCTAGTGATTTTAATTTTGAGAATTATAGGACTGATACTACTACTACTCCAGATATTCGCATCCCTCTTGTCCCCACGATTACCCAAGAACCTCCTACGACTGTTGATCCTTCGCCTCCCAGTTATCCCTCTCGTTACCGTAAGTCTACTCAATTGCTTTATTTTGTCTATTCCACCTACTCTGCTTCTTTTTCTTTTTTTTTTAACCTCTATCCACAGTTTGTCTGAGTCTTCCTCCCATAAAAAGGCTATTATTGAGCCTCTTTGGCAGCAAGCCATGACAAAAAAACTTTCTGCTTTGCATAAAAAAGATACTTGGGAATTAGTACCTCTTCCTCCTAGAAAATATGTTATTGGGTCTCGTTAGATATACACTAAGCCTGATGGGTTAGTTGAGCGCTACAAAGCATGTCTTGTTGCTAAGGGATTCTCTCAGCAATATGGTATGGATTATGAAGAAACTTTTGCTCCTGTTGCTAAGATGACTACCATACGCACTCTTGTTGTAGTTGCATATATTCGTAAATGGCATATTTTTCAACTGGATGTTAAAAATGAATTTCTAAATGGTGATCTTCAAGAAGAAGTTTATATGATACCTCCACAAGGTGTTTCTCATAATCTAGGGGGAGTGTGTTGGTTTAAGAAAGCTCTATATTATATGAAACAAGCTCCAGGAGCTTAGTTTGAGAAGTTTACCACAATGATTACATCTATTGGCTTTCGTCCTAGAATCATGATTCTGATTTGTTTTTCAAGACCACTTGTGTTGATGATATGATTATTACAAGTGATGATATGGATGGATTTAATTATTTGAAATTACAGTTAGCCAAACAGTTTGAGATGAAGGACCTAGGCACTCTTTGGTACTTCTTGGGAATTGTAGTTGCTTACTCTCCTAGAGGTTATCTTCCCTCTCAATCCAAGTATATTGCCAACATTCTTAAACAGACTCTCCTTTCTGATACTAGAGTAGCATATAGTCCTCTTGAGTTGAATGTGAAATATTCTGAAGGTGAGAAAAATACACAAGAGGGGGGTTGAATTGTGTATGCCAAATCGATTTTACTTCTGAGCCAGAGTTCAAAATCTAAACAGAAGTTCAGAATCTGATTCATAAGTGCAGCGGATAAAATAGAATAAGTAAATAAATAGGAAAAGAAGACACAAAAGTTATCATGATTCCTCTCCAACTGAGAGTAGTCCAATCCCCTTGCAGCACAAGAGATTTCCACTATAATCAAATAGATTACAACTGCTTATACCCTCAAGTATAAGACTTTTTTGGCTCATACTTATAACCTAAGACTTCCTTTCTCAATCAACGCCTGTCAAGACTTCCTGCTTAGATCCTCATATCCTAAGACTTCCTTGCTTAAACCCATCGGATTGAAGACTTCCCTGCTTATACCCTGAGTACACGACTTCCTTGCTTAGACCTAAAGTCCAAGACTTCCTTGCTCAGATTCCACGAATCCAAGACTTCAATGCTCAAGCCCACGACAAGAAACTTTTATCTAAATTAACTTTTTAGAGAAGGAATAAATTACAATAACACTTGATTAACAATCAGAGGTGTTCAAATATAATGCAACACACTTTAACATAAAATATTCTTAAGCTATACAAGAATAAGAACTCTTAAAAGATTAGTGTCTCTTGAGATGATACAAATGGTGTGAAGTGCGTGTATATTTCAGTTGTAGTTGCAGTGTTATTCTCTTAGTTGATCTTCAACTTTTCTGCTCCTTTTATAGATGAAGAAATAGAGTCATTGGAGCATTCTAATAGCTATATTCAAATCAAATCTTTTTGCAGGTCTTTTATTCCACTAAGGCAGGTGTTGGAACTCATAGCCAAGGAATTACCCATTGAACAAGGCCTTTGTCCAGAGGACTCTTTTGTGAAACAAGTACTACATAATCTTTTAAAGATAATGTCAACTACTCTCGAGTCCTGTGATTTCAGAGCTTGAGTTGACATTCATCAGTTTCAGGGGCAGGGTTAGCACGCTTCTGATTCTGAAATATGAAAAAGATTTCTTTACGGTCAGACTCTCTCACAAGAGCCTGATCAGAACCGAACCATAACTTGTTATCATGACAGAGCTTGTTTCATCAAGTAAATTGAATTTTGTACACATGAACCAACTAGTTAGAAATCCTAATTGTTCTTTAAATACTTTGTTATCATCAAAACCTTAGAAGATACATGGTATGAACCAAATTTGTCTCAATAATCTCCCCCTTTTTTATGATGACAACCTTAAGTATTTTAAAACAATCAGTTGCATATTAATTACTCAACAACTTTCAGGGTCTGAGGTTTGTAAGCTCCCCGTGTGTCAAACAATCTTAGAGCACTACGCCAAAGAAAGGAAAAGACAACGCTTTTTTTGACCTTTAACAGCGCTTAAAAGTGCTGCCTAAGGTGGCGCTACCGTAGGTAAAGACAACGTTTATTTATTTATGAGAAAGCGCTGCTAAATGCCTACTTTAGGCAGCGCTTTACCTTTAAAAGCGCTTTCTAAAGTAGGCATTTAGCAGCGCTTTTAACTGAAAAAGCGCTTTCTAAAGTGGCCATTTAGCCGCGCTTTTTCTATCCTTTTATGCTTTCTATTGGCATCTTTAGGCAGCGCTTTCGTAGGAAAAAGCGCTTTCTATTGTCCCCCTTTAGACAGCGCTTTTGAAAGCGCTGTCTAATTTATTTTTTATTTTCACCTTTAGGCAACGCTTTCTCAGGAAAAGCGCTTTCTATTTCCCCCCTTTAAACTGCGCTTTTGAAAGCGCTGTCTAATTTTTTTTTATTTTGACTATAGGCAGCGCTTTTTCTTAAAAGCGCTGTCTTTTCTTCACATTTTTTTTAATGATTTTTTAAAAAAATCAAATTTTCTTCTTTTTTATGCAGAAACCTGCTGTTATTTTCCTTCACATTTTAGGCCATTTCCAATCCTTCACATTTTAGGCCATTTCTAATCTTTATAAATCACATAAACCATTCTAATCCATGATTCACATTTTAGGCCATTTCCATTAACCATTTCCATAATTAAACCATTCAAATCCATAAACCATTCACATAATTATACATAAACCATTCACATAATTAAACTATTCTAATCCATAAACCATTCACATAATTAAACCATTCTAATCCTTTAACTTCTAAAGATCTCCTAATATACAACAACTTCCAAAACTATACAATTACACTCCATAACTACACACCAACTTCCATACCTTATATGATTCTTTTCTCAATAAGGTATTCACACAATTCCTCCTTGATTTGTTCCAATTTATCTTTCGTGTAATGATCACACGTGTATTCATCAAAGTACTACATAACAAAACACAATATGCATGATTTAGTTTAAAATAATAAATTATATGAAATATCCGATAAGTATTAAAATAAATCCTAAGTTATAAATCCATACCATGATGGGAATCTCTAATCGATCCAAATTAAGGATTTCTCTCATAAACCTCAAAACGAAATAACCGCAGTCTATACCGTTACGCTGACGAGGACGCTACACATAGAAAAACAAATAAGAATTAATATATAGTTGTCTTGTGTTATCAAGTAGCATCACTATTATATGCAACATTGTGAAAATTAATATGCCTCCACTTTAATCCATGTAATGTTGTTTGCTTTAGACCGTGATACTCGAGCTTCTCTTTGTGCTCGGTATACTAGTATTGTTCTATAAAAGAAAAACGTAAATTTAGAACAATCTCACAGAAATAATTAAATATACAAATACACACGAATATTTAGAACAATCTCACTTACGTATCAACCAAATCCTTCATATTCTGATATGTTGTCCAATCATGATCTAATGAATTCAGATAATACACCACTTCTCTTGTAGGATTAATAGAAACCAACAACCAGTGTCCACTGTAAAATATAACAAAAGTTTAAATGGTTAATTTCTATGCAAAAGATACAAAGGTTAGAATGAAATTAGAATGAAAATCTTACCCGTTTCCAGTATTATACGGTAAAAGATACAAACTTTCTGTACTGCTGGCCATAAATCTCTCGAGTAAGTGATTTCTTACTGAATTTGGATCAATAGCAATTGTCGGTGCATTGACACGGGCGCAAGACAAGAAATATAATTTGTTTGACAATTGATTCCCGCGCATCAATTTTTCATACAAGCACCTTAAATAAAAACATAATAAACATTAGACTATTTACATTGAAATGTGTAAATAAATTGTTCAACTAATTAAATAATAGATTGATCGGAGTACCAGATGTATGAATGTATAACACCGATGCCTAATTCAAGATGCCGAAAAATCTGTTCCATGTCCTCTTTTGCAATTATTTTGGAATGAGGAAAACCAAAAACACCTTCGTCCATGTCTATTTGACGAATAGCACCATCCATCAAATCTGATGTTGCCACAAGTGTTTCAAGACACATCCAAAAGCGAGGTATAGGAGCTCTTTTTGCCTGCCCGGTCTTTGTATGAGCTCTTTACTTGCTGGCTTGTTGTGAAACTTGAGCAGGAACCTAAAAATCATATAAGTTAGGTAAAGTAGAAAATCATGAAGCTTTTGAATTCAGATCATAGAATAACACTTTCAATGTACCTCTTTTTGTGATGCAACAGACTCGTTGTGCCGCAAAATCCTTTTATCCTTAGATGCGGGTTTTGTAGGAGTCTAACATTACCATGTAAAAAAATGTACGTAATGGTTCAGAATGATTTTCATAATGGTTCAGAATTGACATTTGAATACTAAAAGATTCATAATGGTTTTCAACATACCTCATCATCTATGAAAATGAGGTATGACGGCCATGCAACAAACGATCCTATTGCATCCCGCAACAATGTTATCTCTGAAACAACGTCAGGTATCGGTAGCAACACATCAAGCTCTAATGCAATATCAACTGATACTTTCAGATATCCATCAGGGAGCGGTTTATGGTGAAGTAAATCTCTCAAAGTGTTATCCACTTTTCCCTTGCCAACTATGCGATAAGTCGGTAACGATAAAAATAGCTGACAAGATGAAATGCCCTAAAGCAATAATAAATATGTAACTGTTAATGTGTATATATGTCAATTAAAATAAACGTGCTAATTTAATTAAAATAAATATATGTCAATTAAAATAAACGTGCTAATTACCTCGGGAGTTTTCTTTTGACAATTGATACTAGCTTTGTCACTAGTATCTTTCAACTCTGAACCGCGCTTTTCTGCCTCATATCTCTCTTTAATCTTTTGCAATTCACGAACTTGCGCTTTTAATTCATCCAACGATTGCATCACTTCGCGATTGCTAGGATTTTTTCTCTTTGGTTGCTTATACAAGGAAGATGGAGTCACACCAAATCCTTTACCCCTCACCCGACCGGAATACTCAGGAACATTTAGTACTCGACTAAGTATGCTCCTGCAATCCTCCTCACCTGTGGTTACGAATTTAGATAGAGTCTCCTGAAATTCATTGACATGTCAAAAATTATTAGTGGGGATTAAAAATTAATTATATTTTAATAAAATTTCGATTAACTTAAAGACATAATGTTATACTTACACATTCGTCATAAACATGCTGAACATTTTCCCTAACAACTCCATCCTTGCCCACACGAGCTTCCTTCCACAAAACATGGTCTGGAAGTGATGTTTCTTCACTTTTCGTCTCTTCTAACTACACATTGAGATAAATAATAAGATCATCAATTATAACACAATAAGATAATTAATAAAATCATAGCATTTATATATACTTACCAATTTTTGCTATAAGCGGGCATATCCCACACGCCCTTTTCTGTATGGATACGCGGATTTTGATGCTCTTTTGCGATTAATGGCACTCAATTCCTGGATAAACAAGTTTAAGTCATATTAGAACAAACTAATGCAACAAGTATATAATACAATTAATAGACATGACAAATTAACATTACATTGAATTTTTAAGATTTTCATTTGGCTACAAAAGTGCTCCATTCTTCAGATGCAATCAAGTCCGCATACAACTGTGGAAGTTCTGCTTCAACAAATTTTTTTTCCGCATCCCTAAGATATTTGTTTGATAGCATAGTTCGAAAGCCTTTGTGTCTTTTTCCGGCCAATTGAAGACAATACTTTTTTCGGCTTTCATCAATATTAAAAGACCTCTACAAAAAAACATACACATAGAGTGTGTTAGTATAAGTAAATTAAAGACTTAATCGTCAACAAAAATCTAATAACATCAATCGTATTTGGTAAGTACCTGTATCTCAGTCCATATTTTATCTTTACTGGCTTGTAACAATGGATTCCTCCAATTATCACTGGTGATTGGAATATGCTGACGGACAAGGGAACCTATGTAACTAGTCAACATTGAAACGTTTGGCTCAATTAGTTGGTTTTCATCACTCCAATGTACATCAAATTTGATCCCTTTATCTCTTGCACGGATGATTGACTTCATAATAGTTATTCCTCGTTTAATTTCACTTTCTACATTCTGAGCTTCATTTGTATCATGTGTCTCGTGCGAGTCTTCCTGGTTACTAGCCATTTGACCTGTAAGAAAGAAAAAAACAAAAATTAAATGACAAATATAAAAATCCATAATCCATAATCCATTGAATATATATAACATGACAACTATTTAATATTATTGAATGATATAAGCTATAATTTTATAACTAGTACCTTTTTCACTAACGTCTCTTTCTTTTCTTGGTTGGAATATGTTCTACCCGTCTCTTAACAACACGGACGGTTGGATTGACCCAAATACCCTCATTATGATCATTTCTAGTATATGATTCATTCGCTATAATATTTTCATCTTGATCATTTCTAGTAAATGATTCAATATCAACATCAATATCACCCTGATCTCCAATGTTTTCATCAATTACTTTGTTAGATAAAAGCACTATAGACCATTTTGTACTTGTCGGATCAGTGACATAGAACACTTGTTTAGCTTGAGAGGCTAGAATAAAAGGCTCATCTTTGTACCCTACCCTATTAAGATCCACTTGCAAAAATCCTGACTTATCCATTTGTATGCCATTATTATTTTCAACCCACTTGCAACGAAATATAGGAATCTGAAACTTCTCATAATCAAACACCCAAATGCGCTCGATAACCCCAAAATATGACAGATTTGCAAATTTGGGGTTTAAGTCTTTCACACTTGAAATATGCATTGCTTCAGCTACCACGGTGACACCACTATTTTGCATAGTACTTTTATCATCTTGTTCTTTGGTATAAAATGTGTATCCATTAATTGTGTATGCGCTATAAGAAAACACAACCAAACTTGGACCATATGCTAAACATCTCAACCTTTCTGTTATTGAAGCGGGATCTGAACAATACGTTGAATAAATATGATCCTTAAACCAATGTATAAAACTTCGATTGTGCTCTCGTACTATCCAATTCTCATTTCTATTCGGATTTAAACCTCGGAGAACATCCTTGTACATTTTAACATACGGCTCAACCTCATTCTCATTGTGCAGAACATACAAATGCACTTGATCCCGTTCGACCCTTGATACTGTCACAACTTCATTTCCAATTAACTTGTTTCCTTCTTTTTTTCTGACAATATGAGATTTGGGGAGTCCAATTGATTGTACTTGGACAGATATTCAGTACAAAACTCAATCGCTTCTTCAACAATGTATCGTTCGGTAATACAACCCTCTGGTCGACTTCGGTTTTTCACATACCCTTTTAATATTTTCATATAACGTTCAGCAGGGTACATCCATCTCATATAAGCCGGTCCACACAATTGTGTCTCTTTCACCAGATGAACAACTAGATGAACCATTATGTCAAAAAACGAGGGAGGAAAATACATTTCAAGATCACACAAAGTAATAACTATTTCTTTTTGCAATGTTGGTAAGATCGCAGGATCGATCACCATACTGCAAATTGACTTGAAGAAAAAACACAATTTAGTTATTGCGCTTCTAACTTTTTCTGGAAGAATAGAACGTATACCTATTGGTAGAAAATGTTCCATTATAACATGGCAGTCATGCGTCTTTAAAATCTTTAACTTAAGGTCTTTCATAGACACAAGTCTTCTAATATCTGAAGAGTATCCTTCTGGAACTTTAACTTCACTTAAAAACTTACACAATACTTTTTTCTCCTTTCTAGATAGAGTATACGCAGCAGGTGGTAGATATGTTCATTTTCCTTTCTTCAAGGGTCCTAATTCAGTTCTTATCCTCATCGATATCAAGTCCTTTCTTGCTTTAAGGCCATCCTTAGACTTTCCTTGTATATTGAGTAACGTACCAATAACACTGTCAAATATGTTTTTTTCAATATGCATAACATCAAGAAAATGTCTTACATACAACGACTTCCAATATAAAAAAAATTGACCTCTTCTTCCACTCTCTCTTGACAAGGGTATGTGCAAAAGGCTTGCCAAACTGAGTACTCAAATCTTTCACCTTTTCAAAAATTTGATCACCTGTCAATATAGGTGGAGCTCTACCTTGTTCTGGCTCTCCATTGAATGCTTTTCTCCACCCACGGTAGTGATGATTAGAATTTAAGAATCTACGATGACCGAGAAAGACATTCTTCTGACCAAACTCCAATCGCATCGAATCTGTTTTATCTTCACAAATAGGACATGCACATTGACCTTTTATGTTGTACCCTGATAGATTTCCGTATGCTGGAAAATCATTAATTGTGCCAAACAACATCGCCCTTAAGTTGAAACTTTCTTTCCTATACCCATCATAAACCTCCAAACCGTTCTCCCACAAAAACTTTAAATCTTCGATTAAGGGTGCCAAGTATACGTCTATGTCATTCCCTGGTTTTCTAGGCCCAGAAATTAACATAGATAACATCATGTACTTACGCTTCATACATAGCCATGGAGGTAGGTTATAAATTATAATGATCACAGGCCAAGTGCTATGTGAGATACTTTGAAGACCGTGTGGGTTCATTCCATCAGTAGATAATGCCAAGCGAAGGTTTCTTGCTTATTTTCCAAATTCAGGATAATTATCATCAATTTTCATCCACTGTGGTGAATCTGCCAGATGTCAAAACTTTCCATCAATAATTCTTTCATATGCATGCCAAGTCAAGTGTCTTGAATCGGTCTCACTATGAAACATGCGTCTAAATCTCGGAATTATAGGAAAATACCATAAGACTTTTGCTGGAGATAACTTTTTCTTATATCGAGAGACACCACATTTAGGACACTCATTTAACGATGCATACTCATTTCGAAACAAAACGCAATCGTTTGGACATGCATGTATCTTATCATAGCTCATGCCAATAGAGCACAACATCTTTTTGGCCTCATATGTTCGATTGGGAAGAACATTATCCTCTGGAAGCATATATTTCATAAGGGCCAATAACTCTGTGAAACTTTTATCCGACCATCCATTGCCCGCCTTTAAGTTGTACAACTTTAATACCACAGACAATCTTGTGAATTTAGTGCAACCATTATACAACGGTTTCTCTGCATTGCTAACCAACCTCTCAAACATTTTGGGACAATCCTTAAAATCTTCTTCAAGAGCTTCTGCAATCTCTTCGACTCGATCATAATCGTATGTATCTGTGCCATTGTCAATTGAAGAATAGGTCGTAGTATCCCCCGGTTCAACATTCCCGTTAATTTTCTCACCATGCAAATTCCAACATGTATAACTTCTATCAATTCCACGCCTCTTTAAATGCGATGCCAATTGAACCGCGTCAACCCGACTCCCAAAACAGCAACCCAAGCAAGGACATATCATTCGACTGGGGTCATCGGCGTGCGCAACAGCAAACTTAACGAATTCCGATACCCCATTCTCGTACTCTTTCGACAATCGACTTGAAGACATCCATTTCTTATCCATAATTATACTAATTAAGCTAAACAAAAACAAAATAAAAAAATATTTACCTGTAGGGAAACGATCTGACTTTCACACTTTGATCACAAGTAACCCCTATATATAGCAAATTCAATAAGTTAGTTCTCAATTTTTGCAAGCTGATAACAATCCAAAAGTACAAATATTATTAGTCAAAACTTATACGAATCGCATTGTTCCTTTGCATTTTTTTATGAGAATTGACTAACAAAAGACCCAAAAGGTTGGAACTTGGGGATTTGAATGGTTTTGCAGGTATTAGGCTCAAGAAAAACCAGTTGAAACAAAGAAAAGGCCATGCCCTACAACTTTCGCATCGCGAAACTTATTTCGCTATGTGAAAGTTCGCGACGTGACAACTATTTCGCAACGCGAAATTAGGTTGGTCAAACCTGCATTTATGGCAGTTACTGCACACACCCACTCTCTGCATACCTAGAAGACCGTGTCTACTCATCTGCTGCGCCTTTACTTCTCTATTTCTTTACTTTTCTCACTTTATCTCTTCACTTTTCACACACAAATCAATTCACACAATTATCAAATCTCAAGAAAAAAAGTTTGCATTTCTCACTTCTCTCAAGAGCTTCAAGGTATGTTCATTTTCACTAATTTTTTTCTGTAAATCTAGATTTTAAAGGGTTGCATCTCTTTACTTGTTAAATCTTCAAAACTTGAACAAAACCTTTGGAAAAAAATGAAAAAAGAAAACACCATGAATCTCCTTGACCTGAATCATTCTTGCTAAATCCTTAGGCTTTGAGTTTTAAAATTTTTGTTCACTCTTTTAAAAAATTAGGGTTTTTAGTTTTACTGTGGAGCTTGAAGGATATTTTAAACTCTTGTTGTGGTATATGAGAAACTTACTGTGATTATCATTGTTGGGTAGTTTGGTAGTATAAGCTGTCAAGAATTGGCTAAGAACTTATAAAAGCAAATCAAATTGCAGCCACCGAATCCTTGTTCACAGTAAATCCCAGCCAAACAAATTCATAAATATATTGTGCTAACCAAAGTTATCCTTGTGCTGTAAAAAATTTTCTGTTTTGTAGACATGGCACCAAAAAAGCAAGTCCAACAAAAGAAGCAAAAGGTGGGAGGAGAAACTTCAAGAAGCAGACCCTTTGATCAATCGCGTTTTGTCGGCCCTGAACAAGCAGTACGGTTCAGAGAACTTGAGTCAAGAAGTATCTGGCCTGAGCATAGGTTTGAAATAGATGAGGAAGGTGATTACCACGAGATCATGAAAGTGATAACAATTCAGAAATGGGAAAAGTTGGTCACCCCTCCCAAGCATCTCAATTATGATATGGTCAGAGATTTCTACGCCAACGCTCTTCCTTCAAGTGACGGAACCTTTACTTACAAAACCATGGTCCAAGGTCGCACTATTGATTTCAGCCGCAAAGCCATCAACGAATATCTTGGAAATCCTCTAGTTATTTCAGAAGGCCACGCTTGTGATTATGAGTTTAATTTGAATGCAGCACCAGATGTCAAACAACTCACCAAGTACCTTTTATGTCAAGGAAAGAGAGGGAAGAAGAATGCAGCAGGGGTGGCAACACACTTTCTCCGTAAAGACCTCAGGCAACATGCTTAGGTGATATTAATGCTTATTCTACACAACATCCGTCCTCGGAGTCACACCATAACATTCACCATGGATACCGCTCAGTTACTCTATTTCATCTTGAAAGGTAAAAGTGTGTGTGTAGCACGCATCATTTCAAATGAAATGAAAATTGTGGCAGAAAGTGGGACATAACCAGGATTGGGAACCAAAGCATGGTGTCCATTGGTTTTTCTGGGGCTAATCATGGGATTATTACGGGTGCCCGCATGGTAATCCCTAACCAAGTGCACCAAACTCTCAAGGGGACTGTGAATGATGCATATATTACTCATTTTTGCAAGGAGGAACCAAACACAAGGGCAGCTCTCGACCAACCTAGTTCTGACAACTTGAATTTCGATGAGTGGGATCCATGGTTCCGCACTTCATTCTCCTATACATGGGACCAAAATGAGGCCATCAATCGTGCCATGACTAGTATTCAGAACTCCATGTATCGGATGCAATTGCAAATGGGCAGGCCCGAGGACGCTAAGCAGCAGATCCTTACCCCTGAGGCTTATCAGACTCATGTATCTTGGCCTGGGGACATGAGATTCTATTTAGGAGGGGCTGCTGGTGAAGGTACAGTTGATGCAGCAACTGAGACTGCAGAAAATGAGGGGGATGAAAATGAAGACGAAGAAGAGGAGGAAGGAGAAGAAGAGGAAGTGGGAGATAATGGAAGTGAGGAGATGGATGAGGAGTAGGATGCTGAAATCATGAAGGAAAGCGCGCCAAAAACAGGAAATTTATTGCTTTCAAAGTTAATTTTATATGTTTCCATCTTTAGTTTTCAAGTTTAATTTCATCTTGTCTGGAATTTTGTTGTTTTGTAAGATGTTGGAACTTGTGTGATTTTTGCATGTTTGTTTACGACAAATTGATTGATGAAAGTCCTTGATTTGTTAAAAATATCATGCTCTTGATTGAGGAAAAACAAGAAACTAAGTTGGGGAGAATTTGATAACAATCCAAAAGTACAAATATCATTAGTCAAAACTTATACGAATCGCATTGTTCCTTTGCATTTTTTATGAGAATTGACTAACAAAAGACCCAAAAGGTTGGTACTTGGGTATTTGAATGGTTTTGCAGGTATTAGGCTCAAGAAAAACCAGTTGAAACAAAGAAAAGGCCATGCCCTGCAACTTTCGCATCGCGACCAAATGCTTCGCTATGCGACGGACAACGATAGGAAGCGAGCAAGGAAAAACAAAGCAGAATCAAAATGACAGACTTCGCTTGAAGCGACAGAACGCGAGAGAAAAGCGATGGACAGCGAGGGACATCGATAAGAAACGATGCAAGACAGAACCAAACCATCCTTGAAGCAAAGGAAGCGAGAGAGAGCAAGCAAGTTTGCGACGCGAACAATACTTCGCATAGCGTAAAATGACAAAATAAATTCAGTTCTTCATTCTTTGTATCTAATTTTGTGACACCAAAATTAGTCAAAAGATAGTCATATAAACTTTCATCTTCTTCATTCTTGAATCAAATATAAACTAAATATAAACTTTCATCTTCTTCATTCTTGAATCAAAATAGATAACAAATGGCAAACCAGAAAAAGACAGTCATAGAAAATCGTAAACCAAACGCATGCACACAATATATTTACACTAAAATAGCCATTGACAATACCTTGACACAAAATGTATCAACAACAATGTAAAAGGCAACAACATTGTATCAACAATAACGTACCTCTTCTTACTTCAGGCGAGAGAGAGAGAGAGATGAGGGAGCAGTCGCGAGAACATACGCGAACAGAACAACGGCGATGGGAGAACGAACAGAACAACGACCGTGGGAGAACGAACAGAACAGCGGTGGTCGGAGAACAGAATGCTGGTGGGAGAACGATGGTGGTCTGAGAAATCGCGAGAGAGAAAGGAGGTAGAAGTCTTGAGTGAAAATGAATAGGGTTCTGAAACTTTAGTGTTATTTTATTTTTTAATAATCATTGACCTAAGACAACGCTTTTTACTAATAAAGCGCTTTCTTTGAATAGGCATATAGCAGCGCTTATTAAAAGTGTTTTCTAAGGTTATCTTTTAATTGGCCTATAGCAGCGCTTTTTAAAGCGCTTTCTAAGGCTATCATTTAGCAGCGCTTTTTAAAAGCGCTTTCTAAGGTTATACCTTTAGCAGCGCTTTCTAAGGTGGGGACTATTTACGGCCTTTAGCAGCGCTTTTAGAAAACGCTTTCTAAAGGTATCCTTTACCAGCGCTTTTTTTTAGCGAATTTTTTTTATTCCTTATAGCAGCACTTTGTGATAAAAGCGCTGTCTTTTTAGTGCTGCCTAAGGCTATTTTTGGCGTAGTGGAGGTGAGGTTTGTAAGTTCCCCCTGAGTCCTATCTGTGAAGTTGAAGATGCGAGGTTTGTAAGCTCCCCCTATGTAGAATAATTAAATCCACACCAAGATTAATATTTGTATAATACTTAATCCATTTCTCCCCCTTTGTCATCAACAAAAAGATAACAGTACAGAAAAACAAACAAAGTAGACCCTAGTGATTAATAATGGTTTTCGAACAGTTCATTTCTGGACCCCGGTCAAGAACAAGTTTGTTAATCAACCCAGCTCGTTGCACATGAGCAACAACACCTTGTTGAACAAGAATCATAGAAAGGATCCTACCAAAAGAAATGAGAAAAGAAAATTCTTCATGAGATTTTAAGATCTCTTCTTTCAGATAGTTTAACATGGTTTTAGGTAAGTTGTTATTCATTCTTGAGACTATGAATAGAATGAAATGTTTATCCTCAAGAGAAAGCCATCGTAATCCCTTTTCTCTAGGCCTTAGATTGGTCACCATAATTTGGTACCACACTTTTGCCATAAGAGTAAGAGTATAAAGGCTTGCAGCAGAACCAACACTGTCATAGATGTTGTTGATGAGATTCAGGAATCTATAGTCATGTCTGTATTCATCAATAATAACGCCATCCTCTTCACAATTTATTGCTTGAGAAATAGGTTTAGAGTTGATTACAACAGGAAAAACATAGACAATAGATAGAATCTGACAAACATCTAACTCTCCCTGATGAACATGAGCATTCGTCCAAAATTCTTTCACAAGATTTGGATAGATTGGTCCATTAAGAATTGCAAAATATCCATCCCATTTTTGAAAATGAATATCTGAGACTATCCGAGAAAGGTTAACAACCGTAAATTCATTGAGGTCAATAGTATATTCCTTCAGAATATCTAGATCATAGATTTCTCCTTTAATGGTTTTTGAAGACATATTTGAAGGAGAAATAAGTTCAAGTAGAAAACAATGATTTTACAATACTATCTTATATAGAAGATAATACATAAAAATTGATAAATCTTAGATACAGTAACATAACACATGGAATGCTAATTTATGATAAATGAGCAAGCATGTATTGAATGTTTGGATAGTAATGAGTCTAATTAAAAACGAATCAGAATCTTTGTCCGTATACTCCAGTGAAGAACCAAATTTTAAGACAATTTTCAAAAATAGGCAAGAGTGATAGAAGTTTCCCTTCAGTCTCGAGAACAACTACTTTTGAGAAAAACACAACAACCAAAGATGATTACTTAAGGTGCCTTTGCTTGAAAAGCAAGTATACTCTGAGTTTGCCTTGTTGAATGTATTTAACAAATTCACTAGAAAAAGAGTTTCAGAGACTAGTTTCCATCATCAAGTCAATATTTTACAAAACTTGTTCTTTTAGAAGAAATATAAGACAAAGATTCTTATTTTTCAGAACTCAAAATTAGTCCAATTGTCAATTCAAAGCACAAAGTATAGAATTAAATATTTACTGTATGCTTAAGTAATAAAGCAACAAGAATGAAAAATATTCAATAAACTCTACAATCAGAGCTTATATTGACCACACTTAGAAATTTTTTCAAACTTAATGATATATTGTATTCCAACTAAGTGCTATCAGAATCCAAGCTTCCTTTAGAGTTTCAAAATACTGATGTTCCTCAGAACCCGTCTATCATTAGAATATGATTTGACACATTCTAATTCAGGCTACTTCGTATTACCAACAGGTTTTAATAATACATTCAGACTTTAAGCATTATTCATCAACAAAAACCATGTTCGGATTTTTCCATATAAAATCAAATCTTGCGATAGCTAAGGATTTTGTAAATATATCAGCCCACTGATGGTCAGTATCAATAAACTGAATATCTATTATACCCTTCTGAACATAGTCCCTGATAATATTCTGTCTGATTTCAATATGCTTTGTTCTAGAATGTTGAATCAAATTTTTCGTTAGACAAATAGTAGCAGTGTTATCACAATAGATAGGAATATTGTTTCCAAAAATCTGATAATCTTCTAGCTGATACTTCATCCATAGTAGTTGAGTACAACACTTAGCCAGCTGAGATGTATTTCGCTTCTGCTGTAGACAGCGCAATAGTTGCTTGACTTTTGCTAGCCCAAGATATAAGGTTTTCACCTAAGAATTGACAGTTTCCACTTGTGGATTTCCTCTCAATTTTATCCCCGACATAGTCAGCATCACAAAATCCAACTAGTTTATAATCTGAGGATTTCTTATAAAGAAGTCTAAGATTAGTCGTTCCATTCAGATATCTAAAGATCCTTTTAACAAATGTTAAATGAGTTTCACTAGGACCTGATTGTAGTCTTGCACACAAACATACACTGAATAAATTTTTTGGTCTGGAAGTAGTGAGATAGAGTAAGGAGCCTATCATACCTCAATATTTTGTCGGATCCACTTTGAAACTACACTCTTCACTATTTAGGTTGTAGGTAGGATGAATAGGATTTGACATGACTTTGCAATCATCGAGATTGAACTTTTTCAAAAATTCTTGTGTACTTTGACTGATGAATGTATATACCTTATTTTCTTTGATTGATAAGAATTCTAAAAAAATATTTTATCATTCAGTCATATCAATATTTTTTAAAAATAAAAATATGATTTAAATGATACACACCGTTAATAATTAACGACATAAAAATATTTTACATTCAGTACATATTTTAAAAACCGGACCGAAAATTGAACCGGTGAAACTTACGGTTTAAGATAGAATATCAAAATATAAATGATACATTATACTTCATTAAACAACAAAAAATCGAATTTGAGTTGAAATACGACAAACAAATCTTAATTAAGAGCAAACAATATTGACTTGAACGACAATTAATATTGAATTGAACGTCATGACTAAGTTTGAAAAAGACGACATGATGATGATGGAATGTGGTTGAAAGAAAAACTATAATGGAGTGAAAAAACTTAAAAGTTTGTATGGTTGTAAAAAAACACAGATTTTTTTTTTTTTGTGATTGGGGAATATTTGTTAAATTTTGATATTAACATATTAAAATTAAAAAAAATGGTCAATTTGATGCATTTTTTTGAACCAGACGATTTTATAAAACCGGCTTCTGTTCTTTGGTTCGAATTATTTTTTCAATTTTATTCTAATTTTGACTCACTAGCGGTTCTGAGAAATTGACCCAATCGGATTCATCTTCGGTTCCTAGTCCAACCAGTTGAACCGACCCGTTCGGTCCGATTTTTAAATAATTGGGACATACTCTTTTATTTTCTCATAAACTATTTCAATTAATTATTTGACATGAAATGAAATAAACTAAATGCAATTCAAAATTCTATAAATGAACCATTTTCTCATAATACATATCTCTATCCTCGTATGAAGAGACTGTATCATATTACCATTTTCTCATAATACATATCTCTATCCTCGTATGAAGAGACTGTATCATATTGGAAAGCACGGACACTGCTCACCAATGGCGTGTCCAAGTGTCTGACACGTGTCGGTGTCGGACATGCGTCAGACACCGGTACGACACGTGTCAGAAGTGTGTCCTCTAAAAAAAACAAGACAGGGAAGCGACACGGCATTTAACAAAATTTTATAGATTACTTTGAAATTTTCAAAGCCCAAAATAAGTAATATAAATTAAATATTATTTCTATACCTTAATTATAATTCATGTCTTCTGATTTTTTTCTGCTTCTAAATTTATCTATCCAATAACAAGTACACCTTCCGATCACTATTATAAGTAATAAAAAGCTTTTTAGATTTATTAAATAAATGATGTATCTGGTCATTATTATATATCAGATACATCAATTATGTAATGAACAAAAGAAATTTTTTGTTGCTTATAATAGTGACCAGAGAGTGTAAGTCATAATCTACTGTACGTCTGCTATTACTTTACTACTGTACATCTGCTATGCTGCTATGCTGTACATTTACTTACTGTATTCTTTATATAATATAATAGTATTAGTCTATTAGGTCTTATCATCGATGCACATCAGCCTATTTCCTAATCTTATATATTAAAAAAAACATGTTGATTGTGATATATATAATATAATACTTGTTATCTTGTCCTTTTCTTTTCCAATTGTTTGATAAATGATAATTGATATATAAATTATTGATAAGATGGTGATTTAACAAAAAGACACAGACACGTAAGTCATAATCAATAGTATTTCTCATAGTATTTGTTAAAATAACACATAGAATTATGCTGATGTATTATTGGTGTGTTTGGATTGGCGGTGAACAGAATTGATTCTAGCAGAATTGAGTTTGGTAGAATTGATTTTAACAGAATTGAGTTTAGCAGAATTGATTTATGTTTGGATACATTTATGTAAAAGTGAGTTAAATAATAAATTTCAGTGTAAAAATCACTCAGAATCAATTCTAGAGGTAGAAGCTACAAATTGTAGCTTCAAGTAGAATCAATTCTGGAGGTAGAATCAATTCTACTTTTGATAAAACAAACACTTTAAAATCACCCAAAATCAATTCTATACCTCTAAAATTAATTCTGAGTATTTCAAAAGGCAATCCAAACATACACTATATATCTTATCAATAGTATTTCTCATAGATATAAAAACATAGAATTTCTCGTAGATGTATTTTGTGGTTTTATGTTTTCATAGATATAATTTATCTTGTCAATAGAAATTATACTGCAGTAGAATTCTATAGAAAACATAAAAACAATAGAATTCTCATAGATAAATTATCTTATGTTTTTATGTTTTCATAGATATAAATTATAATATATCTTAATCAATTATTTTTATGTTTTCTATAAAATTCTGCAGCACCTTTTTTGAGAAATTCTATGTTTTTATATATTTTGATTTTTTTATATTCTATGTATTATATATATTCTATAGTTACAAATGTAATTGATATATCTTATGTTTTTATATTTTGATTCTTTTACCTATACTATTATGAGATATTCTATGTAACTAATAAAATATTATATGTTTAACAATAATTAGATAGTTAAATATTTACCTCAAGAGGACGATCAATTAGATAGTTAAATATTTATTTTTATTTTATTTAACATTTTTTTTGTACTAGGTGGATGATTTTATCTGAAAAACAAGTATTTTTAATTAAAATATTTTATTTTATTATATTATAAATATATAATAATTAATATATATATATAGCAGTGTCGGTATCCTACAGTTTTATATTAGCCATGTAAGCGTGTCCGGTGACCGTGTCGTGTCCGGTGTCCGTGTCGGAGCCTATGCTTCATAGGTATCATATACATCTCTTCATCAAGAGATTCTGAATAGGGAGAGGCTAAGGTGTCCATTAGAGGTGGTTTTGAAGGTGATGTTTGTCTCTATCCTAGCTATTGGTTTAGGCTTCTGACTTCATTTCTGTATTTTGTTTTTGGGCGCGGAAGTATGCGCTTCTGTATTGGATTCTTGGCCAGTTTGTATTTTTGTGGCATTCCTTATGCCAAATTCAACGAACGAGTTTTTTATTGGCGTTTCAAAAAAAAAAATCAAGAGATTATGAAAATACTAAAATTGAGTTTTTATTGCCATAAATCACGTTAAATATCTGTGTTCCAAATTATAAATACGGTTCCTCTTTTCACACAAATCATCAATCACTTCTATCTTTCACATTAAGAGAAGCCTCAGTTTGGCTTAGTTTGGTATAAGTTTGGTATGTCCCTTTCTTTTCTTCCCCTGCCATCAAAATACATGTTACTTATTTTTTAGGGTTTTAAAAAACTGTTTTCGACGGCTGATACCATAGATAACCATACCGTTATCACCGTTTTTATGTTATATTAAATTATAAATTATGGTTAATTCACTGTAACGATTGTAATCAATATCGCAATAACTGTACTAATCAAAATCGCAAAAATGGTGGCACTACCATGACTGTTTTTTAAAACCCTGCTTATTTTTAGTGGATTTTTTTATGCAGGGAAGTTTGAAGCAGAGAAACAAATTAAGATGGATCATTTTTATGGACATGGAAGAAACCATCTCTTTGTTCCTGGTCCTACCAACATTCCTGAAGAAGTTATTCGCGCAATGAACCGAAACAATGAAAATCATCGTTCTCCGGTAATACCAGCATTGACAAAAACTTTACTTCATGATATCAAGACAATTTTCAAAACTACTTCTGGAATTCCATTTCTCATTCCCACAACCGGTATTGTATATTTGGTTTCGTCAAATTGTTCCTTAATCTATATATTGTTGTAGACTCTGACTCCTGAGTTCTGACGGAATTACTCAGAACTCGAGTCTGAGTCTATTTCAGACATTATGAAAATAACTTATGATGTATGTTTCAGGTACTGGTGCGTGGGAGAGTGCACTGACGAACACGTGTTCTCCTGGGGATCGTATCGTATCATTTTTTATTGGTCAATTCAGTTTTCTTTGGATTGAGCAACAAAAACAGCTGAACTTCAATGTTGATGTTGTGGAAAGTGAATGGGGTCAAGGTGCTGATCTTGATATTCTGTCATCAAAAATTGCTTCTGATAAAACACATACGATAAAAGCACTTTGCATTGTTCACAACGAGACAACAACCGGAGTCACAAATGACTTAACCAAAGTGAGAAAGATTCTTGATGAACTCAACCATCCGGCACTTGTTATTGTTGATGCCGTGTCTTCCATTGGTGCTCTCGATTTTCGCATGGACGAATGGGGAGTCGATGTGGTCGTGACGAGCTCTCAGAAAGCTTTTTCTCTTCCAACTGGAATGGGAATTGTTTGTGCAGGTCCTAAAGCTATTGAGGCTTCGAAATCTGCTAAGTCACTTAGAGCTTTCTTTGATTGGAATGGTTACTTGAAATGCTACAAGTCAGAAACTTATTGGCCATACACTCCTTCTATTCAGCTGCTATATGGTTTAAGGGCAGCCCTTGACTTGATCTTTGAGGAAGGATATGAAAATGTGATTTTAAGACACAATCGCCTTGCCAAAGCAACCAGGTAATTTCCGGTCTTAAACATAAAAGATATTCCCGTCAACAAATACAGATGCGTCAGACATTAATTTTTGTTGACGCAAATGTCTTTTATGTTTAGGACATTGTATCTGGTAGATCAGATACACATATACATTATACATTAATTGTGTCTTATAATTAGGACCAAGAGAGAAATATATTTGAAAGTTGAATTTTGTCGATGTTTTGAAATTGTTATCAATTAAATGCAGGCTTGCAGTTGAGGCATGGGGATTGAAGAATTGCTGCCAAAAGGAGGAGTGGTATAGTGCAAGTGTGACTGCTGTTGTTGTTCCTCCTAACATTGATAGTGGTGAAATAGTTACTAAGGCTTGGAAGAAATACAATTTAAGCTTAGGAGTTGGATTGAACAAAGTTGCTGGAAAGGTTTTTAGAATTGGACATATTGGTCATTTGAATGAGGTAAATTTTTTATTTTTCAAGCACCCATCATCACATATATTGCATGGTATAATAAAAACAATGTTTTTTCCAAAAAAATCGGTATAAAGATCTATGATTAAGATCTTATCTACACACTTGCATTTGATGTTCCTGCACAGCTATCTGTCAATTGAGTTAGGTGAAATTGTCTTATATTTATTAAATTAGTGAAGTTGCTGCTACCTTTGGTTTATTAACTATTTTGATATATGATATTTGCAGTTGCAACTTTTGGGATGTCTTGCTGGTGTGGAGATGACCCTGAAAGATGTAGGTTATCCAGTAAAGCTTGGAAGTGGAGTTGCTGCTGCAAGTGCTTATTTACAGAACAATACTCCTTTCATTCCTTCTAGGATTTGAGCTATGAGATTCATTCTGTTAATTTCTTTTCATTTCAGAATTTCTGTTTGGTTTTGGCTATAAGCAAAAATATTTCAGTTTAATTATCTTAAATTTAAATCATTGGTTTTATTTTATTTAATGATATTAGTAAATTACTGTGAAAATATATATTCCTTTTCAAGATGATTTTAAAATCTATTTTAATAATATGTCTATGCAATCGTAAATACTTGAATTACTTACACTTTATCATCAATAACAAAATGAAGAAAAGATTGTACACAAAAAAATATTAAAAAAAAGTAAAGTAGCAATTAATTAATTTTTCTGAATTGCAACAATATTGGGCTATGACGGCCATGTTAGAAAAAAAAACACTATTTCTCCTATGTTATGTAATGGAAAAATATCATAAGAAAATTTTAAGATGTCCTTACGAATTTAGAAGTGTATTTTCAAAAGCACGCATTTACATCAAATTCATGCGTAAATAATTCACACTTTTTTTGTTAGATATTTGTTTGAAGATGCATTTCCGCATTCACTCTGGATCCACCTCACTCACTTTTAACTTGGACACCTTTATTTTGACATAATCTTGTCCGAAGATGTATTTTTATAGCAAGATACGGATATACACTTTCGTATTCACTCTATAGGTAGTAAATTTTGCAATATTTTTTAGAAGTACACTAATGTAATAAATCATGTAATATATAACTATACTATCATAATAAAAAATTTATAAATTAAACCATACTCTCATTTAATAAGATGAAAATGATATATATAAATGAATCGATCATGAATCTATAATACAGTCAAAATAACAAAGAAACAAACAATAATATTATCCATAACTCCTAATACAAATATTATACTATTGCGCGTGTCAGACTCTCATGTTACTTCACTTCCTCCTATATAATGACATCTACAATGACCCTCTCAAAAGAGCCTTTTGGAAAATCTCATCTGTTAATACCCTCTCGCGCAAGATCCATTATACAATAACATGTACGCAACACATCAACATCATGATTTGCTCTACCTTGTTCCTCCTATAATATCTCCTGAGTGGCCTATTTGTCCCCCCCTCCCCTTTGCATCCGATGTCATATAAGGATCTGACACTTAGAAATACCATTGGCTTAGTCATATGTACAACTCCATTCGCTGGGAGCTACGACACCTCGTGCCTCACCTAATACAAGATGATTAAGGAAATCATCATACATGGCATATACATCTCTACAGATCATAGCAAGAAGAGCACACACGAAGGATTCTCTTGGAACAACCTGCATATACCCGAACAGGATACATCATACGTGACACACAAGTCAACCATCTAGTGTAAAAGGCTATGTCATCCAAGGGGCGCGTCTAACGGTGAAGGTTATATGATCGGAAGCATATATCATGTGTTGTTATGCGGTCAATATACATTATAAATAACTCGGTCAAATAATTCCCTTTGAGTGGGACAAATGCACAAGCATGTGGCATATCCTCAGCGTAGTCATCAACATATGACCATCCAGAGATGCATGGGAAGTGTTGGAGGATCCATGTCTAAAAATGGTACATACGAATTATTAGTAATGAAAAAAAGACAAGATTTAGATACTTTTCAAATTTCGGTTAGAACAGCTATGATGCCAATAACCTAATGTGGAGGTTAGTTTGAGACAACATATATTCAATAAACTTGACATATTACCACCATATAATAGAAAATATTATAGACTCGTCTCATATGAGAGTATTAGATAATTGGAAAGAAATTTGAAAGATTAAAGTATTAAACAAAGTTAAGTTATTTTTTTAGAGCTCTTAGAGGAGTGTTCCATACTTTGATGTAGTTGTCCCAAAAATGGGTATATTGTGTGACCTGTGTGGATCATCGAGAGAATGGGTTGAACCATTTTCTTCATTGTGCGTAGGAATGGAAACATGGCGGATCTGGGGACGGTTTTTACCATTTCCGTACCCAAACTTAAATCCTTGATAAATGTATGTTCCCCACCCCAATCTCTATTAGGAATGAAGAATAGAACCTTGAAACTCGTCCCAAACAAATTCGTGTTGGGTTTGAGTATCCCAACCCTACTCCCATCCCTACATTGTAATAAAGTCTTTTAATATATATAATCTCTTTCTCCAACATCAAATTACATTATAAATAAAAAGTGAAATAATCCAAAAAAATCGAACATAATATTGTGAAACGATGCCCAAGAAAACAGAGTATGTTCAGTTTCTTGATTAACAAGAAAATCACAAAGTAAAGGTAAAGAGAGAAGAGAATAGAAAGAACAATAAAAGAGGTTAAAAACTGGATTCTTAATTCAATTACACATTAGGGAACATTGTTTACAATTGAATCTTAACCACATACTTTCTCCCTCTGATAAGGATTATCAGGGATTAATGGAGAAGTGAGAACTGGTATACTATTTATAAGAAAACTAAACCCTAGCTTTTAACTAACATACTAAACAATTGGCCCAACAGATTGACCATTTTCAACATGCTAACTTAAACAACAAGCTAAAATATTTCTGCATGCAAGAACGAACTTCAACTACAGCATGCACATCTTCGAATACTTGTCGAACCATGAAGCTAACCTTGTCGAGGCTAGAGTTCGATCCAAATACCACAAATCTCTACCTTGGAACAAACTCTACACTAACAAAGGAACAAACTAGCTTTCATCATGCAACTTTATCAACTGCATACAGTGGAAGAACTTGCTACTTGAGAATGTCTTGGTGATCATATCAGCAGCATTGTCATCAGTCAACACCTTCAGCACTTGGACTTCTTCATGCTCGATTATCTCTCTAACGAAATGCAGCCTCACATCGATGTGCTTGGTTCGCTCACGATAGGTTGAATTCTTCGACAAATGTATGACATTTTGACTATCACATTTAACAGTGATAACTTGACCTTGAAATTTCAACTCATTTGCAAAACTTTCAAGTACGGATGACAATGGGTATGGTACTATAGTTCTCATCCCTATGTGTAACACCTCAAATTTGTAAGAATATTTATTTAACTTATTTAAATATAATATTCGCGATTTTTGGTGAATTCTGGTGTTTTGGGCGTTGTGTGGAATTTTGTGGAGTTTTGGTTATTTAATTAAATAATAGTATATAATATGGAATATATTAGTATTATTACTAATTTAAATAATATTAGAGGAATTAAGGGTAAGATGTACTTTTGAGGAGGATTAGTGAGGGTATTATTGGGAAAGCCCACTTTGGAAGCCCAAGGGTTTAACAAAAAGGAATTGGGAAGAATAGGATTCATTTTGTTAGATCGTGAAAAAAAGGGAAAAGTGCAGAGCTCTGAGGACAGAAGGAAAAGGCGAGGATTTGAGAAGGTTTCTGAAGAATCAGTAGAGAAAGCTCCGAATCAACAATTTAAGGTATGGGGAGTATTACCTTTCATTGTTTTCAATATAGAGATTTGATGTATTGTAAAGTGGATTTTGAGGTTTTTGGGGTTTTTGAAGGGTTTATGAGTTATTGATGATTTAGGGGTATTTCTGCGGATCGGTGATGGATTATTAAGGGTTGAATTGACTCGGGTAAAAATAAGCCTTCGAGACTAAACCTTTTTTATGACATATGGGATCTTGTATGAGAAAAGGATTTATGGGGTTTATGAGAAGCTTGAGAATTTGAGAAGGTTTAAGGGATTTGAGGTTTCGAATAGTGTAACGAATTGACCTAATAGTCGTAGGTTTTATCCTTGATTTTCGTGATGTCATAGGAATGTTGTAGGGATGTTTTTGGGGTAATTGGGGGTTGAAATCGTAAGGGTTTTTGGATCTGTTGTGCTATTGATGTGTAGCAGCGATTTCCTGAAACCGCAGGTTCGTAAAGCGAACTTTTCCTTCGCAAGGTGAACAATCGCCCCAGGCACGCAAAGCGAGCAGCGCAGTGAATGCGTGATGATTTTGTTGGTGAATACTGGGATGAATTCTAAAGTGTGATTTCTAGCTCGCAAAACGAATGTCCCAGCGAGTGGATTTGCAAAGCGAATGAGGGTGGCGAGCGAGAGACAGAATGAGAACTCTCTGGGTTTTGTGTGGGATTTTGGGGTTCGCGGGATGCTCGCAAAGCGAACAACCCAGCGAACAGGTTCGCACGGCGAACTCTGCAGCAAACGCCTGTTGTTCGCGAAATATCGTATATGATTCTGTGTTGTCTTGGTGTTTTGATGATGTGACCTTTCTGATGATTTACCATGATGTTACTGATGATTATGAGATGATGATTTCGTGATGTTTTGATGAAATATTTGATGATATGAATTACCGTGATGTATATTGATGATTATGAGCTGTTATATATGATGTTTGATGATTGAGTGACGATATGAATTACCATGAGTGTATTGATGATTATGAGCTGTTTATACCTGATGTTTGATGATTAAATACTGATGTGAATTACCATGAGCTATATTGATGATTATAAGATGATGATGCATGATGTTTTGATGAATAAATGACGATATGACGAATATGAGATTTTGATGAATGATGATGCACGTAATGACTTTATTGATGATGATGATTATGACGTTGTGCATCATGCATTCATAGCATTTCAGTGATGATGTTAGACTTCGGTCTATTGTGGCTTCCATCCCATTGTGTGGATGTGAGGTGGTTTATGACGTGCTCCGGTTCTTGCGTGGAACCGATCCTAATGACGGGGATCTTTGGAGGGTGATGACCTAAGTGTCCATCGACTGTGACGATTAGTACCACATGCATGAGTCTTGTTGTGCATTGTATTTATGTGGCATTTGTGGATATTTATGATGTTGTGTTTTGATGTTTGCCTTGTGATGACTCTGATGATGTTGTATATGATGAAGACGCCATTTTATGCATATCTTGTTTTTATATTGATTATATTTAATTGTGATTACTCACCCTGCCTATTCAAAGATGATAAGGTGTATGATCTCTCTTTGATGTATGAACTTTGCCATAAAATAGGACTAGATCATGTTGTAGTGTATTATGGTTAAGGGTACAACTTTAGTTCAACATGCTGAACAAAGTGCTAACAAATATTACTGATTCAATTTCCAAAAATTAGACAATCCATTCTAAGGCCTCAAGGCAATTCTCTCAAAGTCAAAGCTCACCAAGAACACGCCATTGAATTCCATCAAGCAGATAGTGGAGCTTCAAATTTTCTAGACTGTGCCTCAAAGAGTCATTTACAGACGTCGTCCAAAGCCTCACTGGTATCAAACAACCTAGCGGAGTAAGTGAGGTTTCGCTGGCAGTTAGGCTTGCTTCGAGTGAAAAAACGAGTCCGGAGAAGAAAGAAAGGTCTTCTTGGAGTAATGAAGATGATGACTTGATGCGGATGTTGGAAAATGGCGTGCCAATGGGCCAGTTTTCTGGAATCTTAATGCAGTACAACAACTTTGTGTCAACAACTTTGTCACAAGCAGGTATTTTCTTCGCATGTGACATTGCAACTTACAAGAACAGTAAAGTGAGAAAGTGAGCAACAAGACCTCAAGTTTATGCTTTGAACTCCTAGAATCCTCTATGAAACTACGACTTCATTCAATATTCAGCGACACGATTCAGCTTTGGTTCAACAATTTGAAAAGAATGATAAACAAAAAGAAAAATAAACAATAACTGAAATACCAGCCAAGATCACAGTCGGTAGTGGGGATGTCGTCATTCTGAATGATAACTTCTCGACAGTAATAAATGTTGCTAAATGGGAACGTTCCTATCGGAGCCGATGAGCGTAGAAATAAGCATTTGCCATTGCGGGATTGTCACCATTGATACACTACTTGCATATGCACTCACTTGATCTTGATTTCAGTTTTTCACTTACTGGTTTCAAAGAAGACAATTTTAATTGCATGCCCAATGTAATGTGTCTCTCAATGCATGAAGCAAGGACAAAAAATAGAAACTTTCATATATTCACCCACTGGGAACTTGCAACATCATTGGTAAGTTTGAATCGAAACACCATTAATTTAATTGTCTCAGCCTGTCAAGGTGCTGGCCCACTACTATTCCACACTGTGGATAAGTTGAGTTATTCATAGGTTTATTTAACTGAATTTGACTCGCGATGACGTAGTGAGATTACTTCATCCCCTGGCATGTGCAAAATATAAGATACTTAATAGACTTAAATTTGTTCAGAATACGACAAACAATAACTCTTGGAAGTGGGTGTGACATATTCCTGCTCCCCATAGGTGAAATTCTTTCTTTGGACGACTTTACATAAATTCCTTCCTACGGGATCAATATTGTGTCATCGTGGTATGCTCGAGACAAATATATATCCTAGATGCAATCAGAACTTTAAGTCGACTCTCCACTGCCTGAGAGACTATGAATTTGCTACTCGCTTTTGGAAATCTAATGGATTATTGGACCCCCGCCATATTCTTTCAAGGAGATGGTTTATACGATTGGATTAGACATGACATTAATGTTGGCTTAATCATTTTGGTCGCTTGCTGGTGGTTGTGGCGCACTAGGAACAAATCGTGTCTTGCGAAAGAAGTGTTATCTTTATATACTTTGAAACTCATCACAATGAATTATGTTAATCTGTTGGCTAAATATGTTCTCAAGCATAATCTGTCTCATTCAACGAGAACAATTACGTGGAATACACACAAAAGTAGTAATATGATTTTGAATGTTGATGACAGTAACCTTGGTAATCCTGACGTATCGCATTTTGATAGATTGATTTGAAATGTTGATAATGCTTGAGCTCACGGTTTTGCGGATAATATTGGTTATTTGAATATCCTTCACGATGAGTTGATTGCGTTTTATCATGATTTGCGTATGACCTGAGAACTTGGTATAAAAAACCTGACGTGTTATTCTGACTTCTACTATGTTATCAAGCTTATCTTCACATTATTAAAGAGCTTCTTTCTGGTGAGTTCAACTATTTCATACTCTTAGAGAGAGGAATGTTTGTGTTGATTGTCAAGTAAAACATGAAGCTGATAATGATGCGGGGTACCAGTCTTTTGCATAATCTTATGTCGAAATCATCACTCTTCGACTAGTTGATACTAGTTAGACTTTATTTCGATAATTTCCAAAAAAAATTATTTTCCTTTTCTCATTTATATTAAAAAAAACTTTTAAAGAAAAAAGAGAAAATGAATTTAAATAGTTAAAATTTTGACCTTAATTTTTACTCAATAATCAAATAAATATAAATAATTATAAAAAATAACTTTAACTTTAGACTGTAAAGTTTTCTTCAATAAATTAATTTTTTTATTTATTTTACATAGATAAGATAAGATTTAAGGTGAAAATATTCTAGACAAATATAAAGATTATATTTAATTTTTTTTTTTAAGTTTTTTCTTTTAATAAATTGAATATCCAAATTATTGTCGAGTCAAAAATATTATAATAATTTATTAAAAAAATAATTTTTCATAAATAAAATATAATGTGTATGGGTTCTATAACTATAATCAAAAGTATTCTAAAATTATTTGATGTTAAAATTGATTTCAAACCGAATTAGTCGGTCAAAATGGTGAATAAAAAAGTATGTTTGAGTGTCAAAGAGGTTCAAAAGAATTAAATAAAGAGTGCATTAAAAGATAGAATATTTATTTTTTTGTATTCATTTAATTTGGTCCTAAATAAATTCAGATAACTATAAAAAATTGTTAAGTGGGCCCAAAAACGTGTTCACGGATAATTAAGTTGAGGTAGTTCACACCCTATCATTTCCATCAAATTCTTTAGGGACAACAACGTACGATCAATGACGACGATGATCTGAGAAACCTCGTTTGTCTTAGAGCACATCCATGAAGAAAAAGTTATTCAAAATTCAAAATCAGAACAAAGTAAAGATTTTTCAACATGGGTCTGTCGAAAGAGAATGTCACAGGTCTTATTCTAGCGTTGGCATCAAGTGTGTTCATTGGGTCAAGTTTCATTATTAAGAAACAAGGTCTTAGAAGAGCAGCTTCTGCTTTTGGTGTTAGGGCTGGTTAGGTTTTTTCCTTTCTGAATTGTAGATTTTTCTAAAGATGTCCCTATTTTAAAACCCGATAGTGGTTTCAAAATAGGTATAGATTTGCATGTTCTATGCTATCTCATCATACAGACAACAATAGCATGGCAAATTGGTTCAAACACAACATATATGATATGTATGAGATGTCCATGATCAATGAACATCAAAGCAATGCATGATTTAGAGAGTTCAAGTTGTGATGCACTTACCTCTTGAAGCTCCTTGTGCTATCTGTCAAGATCCTTGTGCCAGAAGTAATCCAATGCTTTAGACACTCTTGATTGATCCCTTAGAAGCTTTTAGGATGATCAAAACTAGTTGGAATCCTCAGGAACAAGAATTGGCTATTTCTTACAAAAGTGGCAAAAGTGGCCAAAATGGTAACTCACTCAAATGATGTTACAGTTGAGGGAAACTTGTTGGGACAGTTTGAGGATGATATTTGGAGTGTGTTTGAGGCTTTGTTTGGTTTTGAAAGTGATTGAATCAAGACATGGCTTGAAAAATGCAAAAAAGTCAAAATTTGAGGTTTTGGAGATTGACTTTCTGATTTTGGTGTTTTAGATCAAGGATGAGTATTTGAACAACTTATATATGATACATTGGATGTGTTTGGATCATGAGCTGTGGTGGAATTGCTCTTTAACTCGAAAACTCAGTGGTGACTTGCAAAAGAAGGCATTTTTGCAAAATGAGAGAGATTTTGAGGAAAGCAAGTGTTGTAGTGCTTTGGGGTACTCAAACTGATCACAAATTAGCTCTATTTATAGTAGAGCAAGTTTGTTTTGCAAGGAATAGTGAATGGCAGCTCGGACAGTCCTTTGGCCAATGTTGCTCAAAAGGCATCTTTAGTCTCCTCTAGCCATTGACTTGAGGTTAGGGCCCAGGCTATGAGTCCTTTGGTTCAGAGCTGAATCTTGACTAAATTCAGTTAACAATGTCTTGATGCTTGTCACCTTGTGAATCCATTGAATGCATTGAAACAAAATTGGAGTCTTTGAACTTTTTAGCCCTTTTAGGGCATTTATGGCTACATGTAGATCCTTGGACTTGGGAGGCTTGTGGATCAGATCATTTCTCTTTGATTTTATCCCCTGAGGTGCCCAAATGGATGACAAGGCTTGTACTTGTCTGATTTTGCCAAATTGAGCAAAAATGCAAAATTTTGTCTTGTACAAGACAGTTGGAAATGGTGATTTTGAGGGGGTCATATCTCCCTGCTCAAATGGAGTTATGAAAAGCTCTTGTGCTTTTTAGAAAGCCCTCATATGGTACAATTCATGTGTGATCATAGTTAGTCTTGAAACTATCTGAATCCAATTGAAAAAACCTTATGAACTTTGATGCCCAAAGCTGACACTTGGACAGTTTTGCACTAAGTGTTATGTTCTTGATTTTTCACCATTTTGATCCATCCATAACTAAAAATCCATGAAGAATCAGAGTTTCATGTAGTTGAAGCTTTTGTAGAATATAGGAAGACCTACAAATTAGGCTTTGGATCACTCAAAATAGCTGCTTGGATCAAAAGTTATGGCCCTTGGAAGTTGGCATCAAAACCATTCAAATTTAGTAACTTAGAAAAAATTTCAATTTTTCAAGATTACCCCTTTTACAAGTTATCATGATTTCTTGATCAATTCTTGTTCAAATGACATTATAAGCCATATTTTATGAAAATATGAGTCATAAGGATCATTTTTGCCAAAAATGTCATGTTTTGACTTTTGGCTCCGGAGCGGTTCGGCGCGTAAAAACCCTAATTCCTGACTTTTGATGAATGCATCCTCTGAGGGTAATTTAACTTTGCAAATGGATTCCTAGGGTTATTTTGAGCATATTGAGCCATGTTTTGAAGTCTTGGCTCATGCTTTTGCTCCAAAAGTCAACTTAGGGGTGAATTAGGTCAAGAAACCCTAATTTCTGATTTTTGGTAACTGCATCCCCTGAGGTTAAATTGACTTGATGATTGGGTCCATGAGGTCCCTTGGAGTACCTTGGGTTGTTCTTTGAAGCATTGGCTCATGCCCAGAAGAAATTTTTCATCTGGAGGCCTTGGTCGACCAAAACCCTAATTTGGTGACACTGGCGATCTTGAGACTTGATCCACTTGGAATGTTGCAACTTTGTGCTTGATTCTTGATGTGGGAGTCCTCTTGATCCTTTGTGGGTGTTTAAGAGGTTAGACAAGTTGAAGATCATGTCATTTCTTGATTGATCTTTTGTCTAAGTACTCTGAGAGGGCCCAAACCCTAATTCTTGATTGTATTGGATGCTCGACAATCCTTGAGGAGATTGATGAGGTATGATGGTACATCCATATTGTGGTAATGATCTTCACAATGATGGGAAATCTTGGTGGTCAAAATTTGGGGTATGACAGTAGGTTTCCCCCAAAATTTTAAGGAATTCAGACTCATTAGCTTTGCAACACTATTTACAAGCTTATTACTAAGATTATGGTTAACATATTGCGTCCTTATCTAAATCAGATAGTGAGACCCTTATAGAGTAGTTTTTTTGCCTAATAAAGGGGTAACAAATAATGCCATTATCCTCCAAGATGTAATTCATTCTATACGTAAATCTAAAAAGGAGAAAGCTGACATAGTGTTCAAAATAATCTTGAAAAGGTCTATGATCATGTTAATTGATATTTCTTGGAATATTGTTTGAAGTTAAACGGGTTTCCTACCATTATTATAAAGTTGATCATGCATTGTGTAACTAAATTCTTTATGTTTATTCTTTGGAATGGGAGACAACTACCAAATTTTGTTCTGACTAGAGGTTTACGGCAATGAGATCCCTTTTCATCCTATCTCTTTGTTACCTACATGGAGTTTTGTTGCAGACAATCATTAGGGCAGCCGATGGTGGCCATTTGAAACCTGTTAGGTTATCTCGTAATGGACCCCTTATCACATTTGTTTTTTGCTGATGATGTTCTTATTTTTGCGAAGGTTTCTAACTCCCAGGAAGGGATCATTTCTGATATCTTGAATCATTTTGCCATGTTTTTTTACCTTAAAGCGCGTGTTGCTAAATCAAAGGTGTCCTTCTATGCTACAACTAAGAGGAGTAAAATGGATTTAATTGTCTCCAGCACAAGTATAAACCAAACTCTTACTCTAGAGAAGTACTTGAGTTTCCCTGTGTTGCATGGTCGTCTTCAACACAAGGACTTTGAGTTCTTAGAGGAGAAAATCAGCTAAAGGTTAGCATCTTGGCAACATAAATTGTTAAACAAGGTTGGTCATTTGACTCTGGTAAGGTCTATCCTGAACTCCACCATAAATTATTATATGCAAGTAGCTTGAATACCTCACCTAACTTGAGATTTATTGATAAAATGGTTGGAATTTTTTATGGAATGATAATTCAAACTCTGGTGTGTATCTCGTTGGCTGGAATAAAATCACTAAGCCCAAAAAATTGGGTGGTCTTAGGATCTGGAAAGTAAGAAAGGCTAATGCTTCTATATTGGGTTAATTGGTTTAGGGTCTCCCCTGGGGTTGTGATTCCCTGTGGGTCTAAGTTTTGAAGCATAAGTACATTGGTAAGGAAATATTCTTTAATATGAAAGAGAAACCAGAATCAATTACTTGGAATCCAATTATTAAAGTTTTCTCTACTCTTATAGATGACTTTGAATTTAGATTGAGGGATGTGAACTCCTTTTTATGGTTTTCCAACTGGTCAGGGTAGGGAAATTAGCGGAGCATGTTCCCTATGTGGATATTCATGATATAGAAATGTGAGTGAATAATGTTTACTTGGATGGGAATTGGAACTTAAATTTATTATATACTAAAATTCCCCCGGTTGTTTATGACCGCCTGAAAGAGTTTTCCATTTGTTTGAATTCACTGGTGCTTGATCGGTTAACTTGGAAAGGCAATTTATATGGTATCTATACTGCTCGGGATGATTATAACTAGCTTAATAGACTTAAATTTGTTCAGAATACGACACAGAATAACTCTTGGAAGTGGGTGTGACATATTCCTGCTCCCCATAGGTGAAATTCTATCTTTGGACGACTTTACATAAGTTCCTTCCTACGGGATCAATATTGTGTCATCGTGGTATGCTCGAGACAAATATATATCCTAGATGCAATCAGAACTTTAAGTCGACTCTCCACTGCCTGAGAGACTATGAATTTGCTACTCACTTTTGGAAATCTAATGGATTATTGGACCCTTGCCATACTCTTCCAAGGAGATAGTTTATATGATTGGATTAGACATGACATTAATGTTGGCTTAATCATTTTGGTCGCTTGCTGGTGGTTGTGGCGCACTAGGAACAAATCGTATCTTGCGAAAGAAGTGTTATCTTTATATACTTTGAAACTCATCACAATGAATTATGTTAATCTGTTGGCTAAATATGTTCTCAAGCATAATCTGTCTCATCCAACGAGAACAATTACGTGGAATGCACACAAAAGTAGTAATATGATTTTGAATGTTGATGACAGTAACCTTGGTAATCCTGACGTATCGCATTTTGATAGATTGATTTGAAATGTTGATAATGCTTGAGCTCACGGTTTTGCGGATAATATTGGTTATTTGAACATCCTTCACAATGAGTTGATTGCGTTTTATCATGATTTGCGTATGACCTGAGAACTTGGTATAAAAAACCTGACGTGTTATTCTGACTTCTACTCTGTTATCAAGCTTATCTTCACATTATTAAAGAGCTTCTTTCTATGGAATTGTGAGTTCAACTATTTCATACTCTTAGAGAGAGGAATGTTTGTGTTGATTGTCAAGTAAAACATGAAGCTGATAATGATGCGGGGTACCAGTCTTTTGCATAATCTTATGTCGAAATCATCACTCTTCGACTAGTTGATACTAGTTAGACTTTATTTCGATAATTTCCAAAAAAAATTATTTTCCTTTTCTCATTTATATTAAAAAAAACTTTTAAAGAAAAAAGAGAAAATGAATTTAAATAGTTAAAATTTTGACCTTAATTTTTACTCAATAATCAAATAAATATAAATAATTATAAAAAATAACTTTAACTTTAGACTGTAAAGTTTTCTTCAATAAATTAAATTTTTTTTTATTTTACATAGATAAGATAAGATTTAAGGTGAAAATATTCTAGACAAATATAAAGATTATATTTAATTTTTTTTAAATGTTTTTTCTTTTAATAAATTGAATATCCAAATTATTGTCGAGTCAAAAATATTATAATAATTTATTAAAAAAATAATTTTTCATAAATAAAATATAATGTGTATGGGTTCTATAACTATAATCAAAAGTATTCTAAAATTATTTGATGTTAAAATTGATTTCAAACCGAATTAGTCGGTCAAAATGGTGAATAAAAAAGTATGTTTGAGTGTCAAAGAGGTTCAAAAGAATTAAATAAAGAGTGCATTAAAAGATAGAATATTTATTTTTTTGTATTCATTTAATTTGGTCCTAAATAAATTCAGATAACTATAAAAAATTGTTAAGTAGGCCCAAAAACGATTTCACGGATAATTAAGTTGAGGTAGTTCACACCCTATCATTTCCATCAAATTCTATTGGGACAACAACGTACGATCAATGACGACGATGATCTGAGAAACCTCGTTTGTCTCAGAGCACATCCATGAAGAAAAAGTTATTCAAAATTCAAAATCAGAACAAAGTAAAGATTTTTCAACATGGGTCTGTCGAAAGAGAATGTCACAGGTCTTATTCTAGCGTTGGCATCAAGTGTGTTCATTGGGTCAAGTTTCATTATCAAAAAACAAGGTCTTAGAAGAGCAGCTTCTGCTTTTGGTGTTAGGGCTGGTTAGGTTTTTTCCTTTCTGAATTGTAATTTGGAGGAGTTGATTCATGGTTTTGTGTTGATTCATGGTTGTGAATTTTGTTTTGTTTATGATTTTGCAGGTGTTGGTGGTTATTATTATCTATTGGAACCACTATGGTGGGTGGGGATGATCACAAGTAAGGTTTTTTCATCCTCTCTTTTTGTTTTTCCTATGCTTGTTTTTATTGAGGGTTAGGTTAGGTCTAGATTTTGTTGTACTTGAATGGATTTTGTCTTCATTATTGATTTTGATTTGATGGTTTCATTTCATCTAATGAATGCATGAAATTATTTGGATTTTGTTTTATTGGTGAGTTTTTGAATCGTATAAGCGAGGTTTGAACTAATGTCATTTAGCATTGCTCAGTGGAATACTGATAGTCGTCTTAAGATTTTGAAGGCTCTGTCTAGGTTAACCATGGTTTAACCGTGACAAAACAACTAGGGATCTCTTTAGTCATGGTTTAACTCTGTCAGAGCTATCATGAGGCCCTATTTAGCGACAATTTAATTGTGGCAAATTTGAGGCCCTATAAAACACTGACACCAGAAACACGACACCGACACTGACGTGTCATGTCGACACCGATAATAATTTGAAATTATTAATAAAGTAAATGTAATCACAAGTGTCGGTGTCGGTTTCTGACGCAGACACCTTTTTCCAAAGACGGTCATGAGAATATTGGAACATGGATTTAATGCTTCAAACATGCTGTAGTGTTGTTTTGCCTTTAGTTTATTATGGAAGATTTTTCTTTTCCTTTTCGTCTATCTGATTTCTTGCAGAATCTATTTCTGTCTGATCTCTCTTGTTCAGTGATTGTCGGAGAGATTGCAAACTTTGTCGCATATGCTTTTGCTCCCGCCGTTCTAGTTACCCCTCTCGGTGCATTAAGTATTATCGTGAGGTATACCTGGTCTTAAATTTTTGTCTCAACTGAATCACGACTTTACAACTTCACGGCTTCTAACTTTGGTAACACGGATGTGTTTTCAATGATGTTTGCATGGTATCCTACCCTCCAGTGCTGTTTTAGCTGACATAATTCTGAAAGAGAGGCTACATAAGCTCGGGATATTAGGCTGTGTAATGTGCATTGCTGGTTCCTTAATTATTGTTATCCATGCTCCTAAGGAAGAACCCATCACGTCGGTTCTGCAGATATGGAATATGGCTACTCAACCAGGTTAGAATACATCACATGGTTTTTAAATGCAATTTATTTTGGTTCCATGATAACAGGTGTTTTCTGCACGCAGCGTTTCTAGCGTATGCCGGGTCTGTTGTAGTATTGGTGTTCATTCTCGTTTTCCATTTTGCACCAAGATGTGGACATACTAATGTGCTAGTTTTTACCGGCATTTGTTCATTGATGGGTTCTCTCTCTGTAAGTTAATTAACTGCCGTATTTTATGCTCAATAGTATTTGACAACTTTAGAGATTTCTTTACTCGGAGTTATTTAGTTTAAAATACATTCCTTCCGTCTCTTTTTAGTCGTCGTTTTAAGGTTATTTATACATACCAAGAAAAGAAAATCAATAAATTTTGTTACTTTTGATGAAACTATGTGTCTTTTTTGTATAATATCCTTATTTATCATCTAATTTAACCTCTTTCTCTCTATGCAACAAATAGTTAAGAGTACTATTTACAAAATGATAGTTAATGTTGCATTGAGCATTGAAAATGACAAGTCAATAGAAACAAATTTTAGTACAAAAGCACCCGTTACAAAGAAACAAGGAGTGTATGACTGGAGGAATATCATTTCCCTGTTGCAAATAATTGGTTCTTGGCTATTTGTTAACACTGTTAAGAATCTCACATCAGATAATATATGGACTGAACATGTACTTATAAGTGTAGGCAATCCTCACCTTACAGACTGATTTTGTAGGGTTGAGTTAGGTCCAATCACATTTTTTAACATGATATCAGAATCAGGTTTAAAAATCCGGTGGACCGTCTGCTATCAGGTTTCTGCTGTCGGACCACCTATAATTTATTTTCACACTCTAGATGTCTAGTTTTGGGCGTGAGGGGTGTTGCCCAACCAAATTTCTTAACAAACACTATCTAGCAAAATCTGGATTCTAGCAGTGAGTTTCATAACTCAAGCTTTGTCTTTCATGTAACTTCACTTATGTTTTACTTGTTTTTGGCAGGTGATGAGTGTCAAAGCACTTGGAACTTCTTTGAAATTAACTTTTGAGGGGAAAAATCAGTTAATTTATGCAGAGACGTGGTTTTTCGTGTTAGTTGTGGCCATATGCGTCGTCATGCAAATGAATTATCTTAACAAGGTTTGTTACTTAACTAGATTTATTATGTGCATTATATAGAATGTTTGTAATACCGAATCAATTATGTTTTGCTAACACGATTACAATATTTCAGGCTCTTGACACCTTCAACACAGCAATTGTGTCTCCTATATACTATGTCATGTTTACAACACTTACAATACTGGCCAGCGTTATAATGTTCAAGGTACCGTCAAAACGTTTTTGCAATTTATGTTGGACGCACAAGATTTTACAGGTATCTATGAATTGTGCGAAAATGTAATTACGTTTTGAAATATTGCTTGCAGGATTGGGATGGCCAAAGTTTTACGACTATTGTATCAGAAATATGCGGCTTTATTGTTGTACTCTCTGGCACAATAATGTTACATCTGACCAGAGACTTCGAGCGAAGCCATTCTTTTAGAGGTAGCTTGCCTACGTCGCCTACATTATCTGTCCGGCTTTATGCCGGAAACGGAGACTTGCTACTCAAGGAAGATGAAGAAAATGATTCTCCTGATAATGCATGCTAAAGAAGACAAGGTTTGAGTTAGATGGTTTTATAGGACAGAACACATTAAAGGTCTTAATCAGAACCCCCTCATATGATACCATCATCGAATGGTGGTAGATTTCTGAAGCTATTCTTTCGCGGGTTTAATTGATATGCAGCAACAGTGTAACAATTTTTACTCTGTCAATCAATCATGACGTATATTATATCTAGTTTCTGATTGGTTGATAGTGTAAAAAGTTCGACACTGACAGTGTATAAAAATTAATCTCTTTCATTGCGAGAATCTTAGGAAGATGATTCTTCGAACTAGTTTTTGCAAGGTGCATACTGTACAGCGTGTTGTCTGTCACTTGTGTTAGATTTGTTGTGCAATTTGGTTCTTCGGTACAAAGTTAAAAATTGTAGTTTCCTATGAATATAAGAAATTTTGTTCTTATTCAAGAAGATGTTCTTGTTCTTACATGCTGAAACATCCTATGGATTTTGAAGGACATTGATGATTGTACATTTTGCACATGTGGATGTATGTTAGGGAATCTTCAAAGCTTCAACTTTTTTGAAGAATCCAAGATATTTTCAAAAGGGTGTTCATGATAGTTAGGCATCATGCAATTTCCTTACTCCTTCCTTAGGTGTGTCTGTTCTCTGTATTACTTTGTCCTAATAGTAATATTGTCTTGAGAGGAGACAAATTTAACATTCTTAGTTTTTAGCATAATAGAATGTTCCTTCAACACAAAAATTTCATAAATTTCTTTCTACACACAACCTCAAATAACTAATTTTCAAGTTAATTAAATTGAGAGTGATCTCTTAGCATCTCATTCAAGTGTAATAATCACTTAAATTCTATTTCATATTAGAACTAAAAATTTTAATTAAAAAGTTGAATATTAATTATTTCGAAAAAAAAAATCACATTTCATTTGGTATTTAAAAGTGAAGTATTCTTCGAAACTAACAGAAATTATAAGACTATTGGTAAAAAAAATAATTGTTTATATAATACAATTGAATTGATTGTTATTATAGAGTGTAGATTCGAATATGTGCCACAATCTTGATTGTAAACGTGAGGATTTAAATTTGTGACATTTCACCCATTCATCCTTAAAATATAAAATTTTAACCATTAAATTATAAAATAAAAAAGTATTAGAGCAAAATTAGGATCAACAATAGATAATTCAACTTGAACATAATTGGAGTCGAAAACCAATCAGACAATTAATTTGTTGAATTTTATTTATAAATCAAATTAGTTGAACAATAAATTTGTTAATCAAATCAACATGATTTTAATTTGAGTTGATAATCAAATAAACAATTAATTTGTAGAACTTTGTTTATAAATTAAAAGTTAAATTACAGTTTTGGTCTATTCACGAATTTAGCTCACCTATTTTTTTAAAACAGATTTGATTTCCCATCCCGAATTTTGATCCAAAAGTGCTTATGTGAATTTTTTGAATAACATGTCATATTTTTTATGCCAGGTCATTATAAATAACAAAAAATAATTATTTAATTTAAATATTATATTTAAAACTGATACTAGACTTCGTTGCCTATCTTTCTCCGAGTCTTCACATCGCCTTCCTTGTTCTTAGTTTCACATTGCCTTCATTGTTCTTCATTTCACATCGTCGTCTCTGTTATTGTTTCAATCGTTATCCACGTTTCAAGTTGTTATGAGTTCTGAGTTTGTACAAATATTAAGTTTTTCTTCTTATTTTAGGAGGAGAAGGATGCACTGATACTGTGGATTGAATTCACCACTTGTGGCTGTGTGGACATCTCAGAATCTAGGGCGGAGGTTCTATGGTGGTGGGTTGTACAAGGTACATCTAATCCCTAATTGTTAGTTTGTATATTCATCTTCTAAAGTCAAAAAGTTTTTGGATATCCCTAACTTTCACGTTTTTTTTTTGTATTATTTAGCTACAAAGAAGAAAAAGATGTTCACTTTTTGACTAGTATGCTGAGCGAATTTCAAACCGTTCACATGAAATGATCAACTCACTTTTGAAGAAGGTTAATGAATTGAAGAAGAAGGATGGTTTAGCTAAGAAGATTGATGATGAATTTAAAAAGAAGATCAAGATTTTGGTTATTTCTTTGGTTTTGTCTTGGATTTTAATCATCTTATTGATCACAAAAAACTTGATTGGATACTGTAATTTTGTTGAACAATTTGTGATGATGTTATAGTTATGTTACTATCAGTGTATTGTAATGAGGATTTGTTGTAATGTTACTGTAATTTTAATGAGGTTATTTTGTAAAGTCAATGTATAATGAGGTTAATTTGTAATGTTAACGTTATTTGAATGAAGTTATGTTGTTATGAGATTATGTTATTTTGTATAATCTATTTATGTTAACTGGCATAAAGCAATGTTATTTTGTCATTTTACTGACATAAAAATGAGGTTAATTTGTAAACTCAATGTATACTGAGGTTAAGTTGTAATGTTAATGGTATTTGAATGAAGTTATGTTGTTATGAGGTTGCCATTTTACTGACATAAAACCTAATGTTAACTGATGCATAATGTTCTTGTCATTGCAATGAGGTAATTTTGTAAACTCATTGTATATTATGAGGTAACTATTATAAGACATACATAATAAGTGAGAAAACACTAATACCTCATTAATAATGGATCAATTACAAAAAATCATAGGTTTCACAATAAACATGTGATCCATTACACAAAATAGTCAACCTGATTCTAAAGTAGCCAAACCATTACACACAAAAAAGGACATTTTACAACATGTTATATGAATTAGTTTATTGTGTTTGCGGCGTTTGTGATCCTTATGTCAACACAATGGCTGATTCTTTGGTTGATGTCTTCCTTTGCTTGTTAGCCTTGTTACTACTACCTTTTGCTAATTGTCGATCTGCTGCTGTTTTTTCTTTTCAAGTTCTTGATTGTACCTTAAAGTCCCACAACTTTTACACTTAACAGTGCTCAAATTTCTTGGTAGTACATTGCTTGAAGTTTGTTTATCATTAGCCCTGTTTCTTTTCTTCTAAGTTCTACCCGGAGCTCTTCTCATAACCAATGTATTAATTATTTTTCCATTAGTTGCAGGCAAGAGTCTTGGTCCATTAGATGACAACATAATATACAAATAATTTGCCAAAAATCTTAATTTCCCGAAACATTATGCAATACATACATGAGTTCAAATCAAATAATGTAACACATACATCACAATTATACCTCAGTTTCAATATAGCCAATTATACTTCAATTTCAAATAATGCAACACATACAATAGTTCATTTCAAATAATGCAACACAATACACAAGCATACTTCAGTTTCATTATAGCCAAGTATACTTCAGTTCAGTTTCAATATAGCCAAGTATACTTCAGTTTAAATAATGTAGTTCAGTTTCAATACACAAATATATTTCAGTTCAAATAATACACTTCAGTTTCAATACACAAGTAACTTAAATTCAACAACACACATAATTCAGTTTAGTTGAGTTCATCAATTTAATTTATTAATTCAGTTCAGTTTAGTTGAGGTCATTAATTTATCAATGTGGGACTATTACCCACACTACTCACACATGCTACATTCTCAGCACTCTCCCTCAAGTGTGAGTCCACAATGCTCCCCCTCAAGTGAAAGCTCTTCTTACTTCTACAAACTCTTGTACCGCACGAAACGTTTCTTCTTATTCACCACCTTTGTGGTGCCATTGACTCTTCAACGAAATGTTTCTTACTCACCACCCTTGTGGCGCCATTTGACTTACGATACAAGTAAGTTGGTCCCTTCCTCGAACCAAAGGCTTTGATACCATGTGTTGGGGGAGTTCTTTTACTAGGGAGCATCGAACATTATGGGACTTTCTTTTTATAAACACCTTTGTGAGAGACACATCACATATCCACCCAAAATCTTAAGGTGATGGGCGGGTGGGTTCTCTCACTTATAAATGCTTAAGTCTCTATATTTTCAACCAATGTGAGACTATTACCTACACTACTCACACTTGCTACATTCTCAACATGATACACTAAGACAAATATACACAAGACATATATACACTAAGACAAATGCATGATATTTATGCATAAATTCAGTTCATCAATTCAATATATCAATTCAGTACAGTTGAGGTCATTATACACTAAGACAAATGCATGATACTTATGTTATTGGCTATGTGCAATTCAATTCATATACATATTAAACACATAATGCATATCCATCAGTTCAGTTCATAAACATTTTAAACACATACCTATAATATGGTAACACAAAGGAATCTACTTCAGCCTCGTTGTGTAAAATACAAACAATAGCATGGAAACATGGTATGCCACGCAGATCCCATTTACGACAAGCGCAATAATGTCGTTATAAATTCACCTCAAAAGTGTCAATATCATTGATCACACTAAAGATGTAATTCCAAGCTAAAGTATCACATCAACACCACAATCAGACATTTTAAACTTGGGATACTTATGTTTATCACATCATCACCACAGTCAGGCTTGACGTGGCGGGGGGTCAAAACCATAATTTAACATAAATTAAACAAGTAACAATAAATTTGCTAATCAAATCAGTTGAACTATAATTATATATAATTAAAAAAGTTAGTTTAATTTAATTTAATTTTTTAATTAAATGATTTTTATATAATTAAATATATATATATATATATATATATATATATATATATATATATATATATATATATATATATATATATATATATATATAAATGAATTCTAGACTATAAATTTAACTTTTGAATAAAAGGTTAAATAAAATAACCTTTAATACAATTTAATTTTTTAAAATAAATTATATCCAATTTTATTCAAATATTAAATATCTATTAGTTGAGTTAAATAAATTATTGTTTAGGTTTGAATAACAATATTTTTTCTTATTTATATTAATATAAATATGGTGTAATGAAAATATTTTATATGATATTTTTTCTAATGCATCTTTTTTAATTTTATTTTTTAAATGATATTTTATATTTGATGAGTTATTTTAATAAAAATATTATTCTCTCTTTTATTTATTTATTTTTATAAATTTATATAAAATGATTGACTAAATCACTCATCATATGTAGGGCTGGCAATGAACCAAACCAACTCGAAAATAGTTTGAAATTCGATTCGAAAATTAAATCGTTGAACTAGGTTCATGAACCAAATGAGCTGAATATGAGCTAAAACATAAGTTCGTTAACTAAATGATCTGAACTTGAACTATACATAGTTCGACTCGTTAGGTTCATGAGTCAATTCGATTATATATGAGATAAATTATATTGTCTTTAAGAGTAGGTTTAAAGATTTGTTCTAAATCTTAGTCTCATATTTTCTTTTAATCTAACGGTTTTAATTGATAATTTATATTCTCAAGTGAGTAAAATATTTCTACGAATAATTATACAAATAAAATTAACATCGTATAAATTCAAATCTTATAACTTTTATTTTATTTATATATTTTTTATTTAAAAAATATTAATTTAAAATGTCAAATATATATATAAAAAATAGACTTTAAAAAATTACTTTTAAGTCTGTGAAATAAGTGAGTTGAACCTAACAAGATAAACCTAACGAGTTGAACCGAAATATTCGTGAACTTCTAACAAATCGAGTTTGACCTGAAAAAAAGTTCGTGCTGAACTCGAACTCGAACTCGAACTCGGTCAATGCTTAACGAGTCGAGTTTGAGCTGAAAAAAAAGTTCGTGATGAACTCGAACTCGGCTAATTCTTAACGAGTCGAACTGAGCTAAGGCGAGTTCGACTCGACTCGACTCATTTTCAGCCCTAATCATATGACATAAGGTGTATTTATAACAGAAAATTTACTTTTTAAATTTATTAAATAATGAATGTACTGGATGATATCATAGATCAGGTACATTGATTATTCAATGTATCTAAAAAGTTAATTCAAATTGAATAATTTAATTAAAAAAATGTGACTTTTTTTTTTAACCACCGGTATTCGACCCACTCACTGAAATGTTTATACTTTTTATTAGATTCAAAGTATATTAGTTTTATTCTAATAAAGAAAATTAATTTCAAGTTGAATTAATTATTATTCAATGAACTCAACGCAATCCGACCAATTTAATAAAGACAAAAAAAGGTAAGGTTATTATAGTCGTATTGCTCTATACAATTCTAGTGCATTTTCCTTAGCGAGTAAGACACCGCCACTCCGTGTCCGAGTCCGAGTCGGCGTCCCAACAAAACTTATACAACTCTTCGTACTCTCAAATTTCAATCAACCAATTACAATACCAATTTCTCAAACTTCACTTCAATTCAATTGCAATGGCGAAACTTGAAGCTAAGCTAGGAATGATCGTTGACAAAGTCGGTCAATTCTTCTCCGGCGCCGATCACCTTCCCTCCTGCGATTCCGACATCATCGCTGTAAGTCCCCCTCTTTCTCTCTTTCTTATCGATCATCAAACGCACCGTTTCCCCTTTTTAGGGTTTTCTTTTTTGCTATACCTGTGCTCGTCTTCATTTGAATTGACTTATTTGAGTTCAAAACAATTTATATAGCTAAGAATTTTTCTAGTTACTCCCAAAAAAAAATTCTGGTGGCAAACTTAGATTTTTAATTATGATACTGAAGTTTTCTTCATTTATATAATTTTTTTCAAAAACGTTTGTTCATATCACGGTTTAAATTTCCACCACTTTTTTATAAATATGTAACCAGACTTGGCAAAAAGATTAGATATGGAATCATAAGATCTTCAATTAATACCACTGTGCCTTCGTAAAGGGAACATTGACTGAGTTTAGTTGGATCCAATCAACTTCGGCAATAGGGGTCCTCTATAGATTATTACTCCGAGCGGACATGCCCCACGTCACGGACTAACGGATGTGAGAAGTTTTTAGATTAGAAATTTGTGTGTACCTTGATTTGACGTATGCGACTCTCGATTAGATGTACTGCAAGAATATAATTCGGTTATCTGAAGTTTTTTCTTCAATCATTTGCTGGATCTAGTGTCTTCCTAGAGCAGGTTTATGCTGGTTTCCAAGCTCCTAAATACATTTTTGGAACAGATATTATGCCTTTTGACGTCATTGATCTGACATCATTAGGGTATATCAGTATGCGTACAGCGTACCTCTCAATGTTATCAAGTTGCGGGCAGATATACATGTCGGTTTTTGGACTCACCGCAATGGTAAGTATCCGCTGATATTGCGGGTTTTTCGCTATAACAGTGCCGCAAAGTGGCCGGTATGGCGGGACTCTCCGCCATCTGCCATCACCAACATAGCACCTCTTGCTTTATTGGGTTTCATATCTTTGGGCTCCGAATCTTCTTGGGCCGTGATATCAGTCGCGAACTGGGTAGGAACAACCTCATTGCATAGCTAGTGAACTTTTCTGTTTTTTTGTTTGCTATGCATAGTCGGTCCCAAGCCCGGATAAAAGGAGAGGAGATGGTTGTCTTAGGCCGTTGACACTCAACGTAAAACTTTGTCAAATTTCTATGACAGATCAACTACGAAATAATATTATGGCGAAGTTAATCCATGTCACTTAGTGGGTTAAGACTTGGTTATTGTTGTTATTATTTACAAATCAATCATACAGTTCACTTCCATGTGTTTCATTTTTTAAGTTGTGTATTCACGTATGGAAATGAAAACCTAATTAAGTAACACCATGTGATCTTAATTCACATCAAATTAATTTTTCTTTTGTTATAGAAATAGCTTATACATAAGTTCTTGTATTATAGGCACTTCATTAACTTGTTTATCCCGTCCCTTTTGATACGATATATTCCTTTTGCTTTGCTGCTTTTTTAATTTGATGTATGTATATCTGTAGGGATGTGAAAGAGAGGTTGCTGAGGCCGAGAAACAACCCTCCTCTGATAAGTCTATGCAAGAATCTCTCTTGCGTTTATCATGGGCTCTTGTCCACTCAAAACGCCCAGAAGATGTGCAGCGTGGGATAGCAATGCTTCAATGTAAACCACAATCTCTGTATCTATCTATTTTACTTAACTTGCAACTGTATTCCACAGAGTAATACTGTTGTTATCTATGTGTGATTATTTTGATAGTAAAATTACTTGTGTATGGCAGCATCATTACCTAGTACGGTAGACCCGCTGCAGCAAAGGGAGAATCTTTATCTTCTGGCTGTTGGATATTATAGAAGTGGTGACTATTCAAAGAGTAGGGATCTTGTTGAGAAATGCCTTGAGGTATGGTTTTCTTTCTATTGCCTTACTGTTGCTTGGTGTGTGTTTGGCTCTGTGGTGGTTGTTATTTGGTGTGTGTGTTCGGTTCAGTGGTGGTGAAAATTATTTTTGAATGAGCTCATTTTGACTATTAAATGATTTATGTTTGGATACAAGTAAAAGTGAGTTGAATAATAAATTAAAATGTTAAACTCAATTCTAGTATCAAAAGCTACAATATTTACCGTATGTTTGGTGTTGCGGTGAAGAAAATTGACTTCAAGTGAATTGATTATCTAAAATTGGTTTTGGCTAAAAGTGATTTGAAGGTGAAGTCATTTATGTTTGGATAAATTTTTGTAAGTATGAAATAGTAAATTTCAGTGTAAAACATAATCAATTCTACTCAAGAGAAACCTAACATGTAAGAATCAATTCAGGATGCTCCAAATGTGAAATCATACATGTTAAAATCGATTTTATACCTCTAGAATCACTTTCGGCTCGGCTCCTACTAACACTTCCTACTATCTAAAGAAATATTAGAACTGAGCCTTCCACCTCTCTAATTCTTTGACATCCTACACTTCATCCACTTTTTAACTATTGTTGTATAATGATTTCATTAGTTTCTTATGCAGAAAAAAATCGCATAGGTGTGTTTTCGTCCGTTGTTTTAAATCATGCTCCCTTAATTTGGTTTATTTACTTCCTCCTAACTATATTTTCAATTTTTACTTCATGTGGGTGGCGGCTGCATGATTCAGTTAAACAAATTTCTTTTTAATTGTGATAGTTTGAAGATGAAATCTAACTAGAATGTATTTTCAAAACACTAGATACAATGTTTTGATGTTTTTTCCTCAAAGACTAGATAAATATTATTTTTAACACCAACATAACACAACATCATTTGATATGTTATCATTACATTTTTATTTCTGCAGATTGCACCTGACTGGAGGCAGGCATTGACACTTGAGACGGCAATTCAGGAACGGATTACAAAAGGTTCTCAACAATTATCAACGTTTCCCCACGAGTTTTTTGCCCCTTTTATCATATTGACACCAATGAGTAGGGATTTGATTTGGGCTCTAAATAACACTGACATTGTTTCTATTCCTCCATTGTAGATGGTGTCATTGGCTTGGGCATTGCCGCAACTGTTGCTGCAACTGCTGTTGGACTGATTGCAGGTGGGATTGCAGCAGCAGCATCTCGTAAAAGGTGACAGAATCGTTTCTATTAAGCCGATGATCACAAATGATGTGTAAGAGGAAAACGTATATGATACTGTGATTTTGTTGCATCTTACTGGTTTTAAAGAGTGGAGCAGACAATGATGTGTACAAAGTGGTGGATGTGTGTTTTCATGTTTTAAGAAAATTCTATATTTGTGTTTGTGTTTGCTTGTGTCTCCATCAATTTTTCTCCATCTTTCTGCCAAGCTCCTTGAAATATGATGTATGAGCCATTTCATAAATTGCAATTTTAACATTGGACAATTAAGACATTGATGTGAAGGTTGAATCCAAAATTTTGTTTTTATTAACATGAGACATATCATAGCTATAGGAAAATCTGGGAAATATTAAAATGATTTGGCAGCTCAGATTATGTCATCTGTCATACTAGCTGTAGGGAGTCTCTTCCTATGAAGCACCAACACCCCACGTCCCAGTACGACCCACACGCTGACATGTTGACACTAGTAATAAGTGTGCAAGTACCCTTACATGTTGACACTAGTAATAAGCGTGCAAGTACCCTGATACAGACGCGGACACGTTGACACTAGTAATAAGTGTGCAAGTACCCTGATACAGATACAGACACCATTTTTCACAAGTGTCCGTGCTACATAGGTCTCTTCTAGTTAGGTTGTGAATCTGTGATGTCACAAATCTTTGTGTCAACTCCCGGCGTGTGAAAGTCTTTTACATGGGAAGAAAACAAATCTCATTGGTTTTTTTCTTTTTTTTTTTTTTTTTTTTTTACTTTTAAACTAACAATGTATAACTGAGATTTTGCATTTTTTTGGTCTTATAAATCATCTCTAAAGAAAAAAACTCTTTATTTGCAGTAGAATAATTATGTAAAAATATATTCTTCATTGATAAATATCATTATTTTTTCTTAGTATTTTTATTTTTAAAAGATGTTGCAATGCCTTATGAAAAAAATAATGAGAAACATTGAGGTTTAAATTATTAAGATTTCATTGGTCAACATGGTAAAGAATTAAATGCCTAACCCTAATTTTGAAAGAAACTACTCACCAGAAGAAGACCAAGCTTCTTAAGATATGTTTGAATTGATGGAATGAGATGAAATTGGTATGAAATGATGTTTTATTGTTTGGATCAATTAAAATTGAATAAAGTAGAGTGGAATTAAATGGTATGGATTTTATTTTATTTATCAGATATTTTTTTCCTTTTGATTTGGATGAAATAAGAATTAGTCTTCGGCATAAAATATCCAAATGCTGAAATAAAATTTTTGTGCCGTGCATTCCACTCATTCTATTTTATTCATCTTATTTTCAATTCACTAATGATATCCAAACATTTGGGAGTTGCCTTGAAACTTCCTAGTGGCCCTGAATCGACAAGAAAAAGGGTAATTAAAAGGAAGCTGGTCTCTTGCAACTCAAAATACATTGGCTGTGTAAACACTATAACTGTCATATTAGCAAATAATTTTTTTAAAATGAATATTATTCTTACTTTTCAATAAAGAAATGATTGCTATTTTTTTAATTGTATCTTTTAATTATTAATTTGTATACTACTTTAAATATTTTAATAAGGCTAATTTACTAAAAAAAAAAAAGACAATATCTTATACTCCTTTTGTCCCACTCATCCCACAATGAGCGATCAATTTGACTATTTTATACATATTAAAAAATGTAAAAATGAAATAGAGATAATGATGTTTTTCCTAAAGTATTCATTATCTATTATTGAGAGTGATGAAAGTAGTATTACTTAGATTGTACAATTGGAAAAAAGAAATTAATCTACATTTAAAATTGGTCATTCATTTTGCGACAATTTATTGTTTCAAATGTATCACTTGTTGTGGGACGGAGTGAATAACAATATTATCTAATTTGTGTACAAAAATTTTAAACGACACTCATTTCAAAACACGAAGGGAGCAACAACTACATTTATGGTGAAAATGCATTGTAATGTGACACTAATGACACATGTTATTCTGTTCTTTGAGATTTTCACACATTTTGAAATAATGATTAATTATGTTGATTTTAATAATAAAATTAATATAATTTACAAAAATAATGGTTGCATAAATGTTGGGTACCGCATGCATATAAAGTTGAGTTGCGAGTCTATTTCAGAGTGGGGATTATGACGAGCATGAGTTGAGTTAATGTTGCATTGCATTACATAATGGTTGTGCAAATGAGATGTTTGTGTATTGATGAATACTCTTGTATGATTTGTGTGGTTGGTGATTGATCGTGATATGGGTGAAATATGAATATGTGATATTGTGGTGCATGTTTGATATGTGCATGATTGTGATGTGTGAATCTATCTTGATTATTTTATGCATCGATTATTATTTGAATGTATTCTCACCTCTTTTTGTGTTGTTGCTTTTGTGCTCCTCTAGAGTATAGAAAATCAGGTACCCGAGTAAGAGCTTGATGTTGAGGAGGGCGTTGTGCCTCTTTTGTTGCTTGTCGATCGAATCTTATACTTGGAGTCACTCTGATATGTGACAAAAAGGGAATGTGCTGTTCTTTTATCTGTTTTATGTTGCATATCTTTCCTTTGTTTTTTTTGACGATGAACCACTTTTCAAACTCATAGTTGTTGAGGCTTTTATGCCAATTATTTTACAATTTTTGTTGCTTATCAAATGATTTAATTTTTAATTATGTGGTTCATGTATGTTTTCTTGATGTTTGAGTAATATTCTACTTGAAAGATTTATGTATTATACATGTTTTATTTAATTATTTGTCGAGTCGGGAAGTAGGGTGTTACAGAGGTTCTGGTTTTAATTATGTCAAATTTACCTCGTTTTCTTTGACACATTCTAAAACTTTGTCAATCTTCTGACCATTTTTTATATGTCTCTACATAAACAATTTTTTCTTTCCTAGAGTGTCAATTTTCTCTAGCCTTTTTCAGCCTTCAACTAATCGACTTGTCGAATCCTGTATGCTAATTAGGCCACGTCCCTTAGGTATTGAGTATCTAACTTTTTCCCGACGAAATAATCTAGCCACTTGCAGTCATTTCGACTAACTCATGCCTAGACACTTGAGTAAAACATCTCCCCTTTATTAACCTAAACCTATTGAGGTAGTCATCTAACGACTCAGAGAATTTTCTCTTCACGCTGACTAATTCTTTCAGACTAATTTTTGACTGGCCCATATAGAACTGCTCATGGAATACTCTTTCTAATTGATTCCAATTGTATATGGAGTGTGGAGGAAGTGTAGTGAACCATGTGAAAAAAAATTTAGCTAAGAAATTAGGGAAATATTTTCCAAATCACTAAGTTCACTAATATCTCCTGCAAACTTAGTGAACTTAAGGATTTTTCAACCCCTTGGATGTTCGGTCTGCAATACATACTCAGACAAGGCAAAAAGGAAATTTGGCATGTGAAGAACAACATTAAGACCATTTTGGGCTAAAATTTGTTCGACCACATTGACTATGTTATTTTACCCCCTAAATTGGTTTTGTTGGACTCCTCTAACCACTTGGTATGTACCATGGTTCCTATAGACCAATACTACCTCTAGGCCATTTTGACCTAAATCTCCTTCGATTACCCTAGGTATGGGTTGTTCGACCGGTTAGGGTATAACCCTTTGCTGCACTAGGTTATTAAGAAAACCTGCATTGTTTACAACTCCTGGATTTTGAATTGCCCCAACTTTTTAAATTTGAGGGATTGGTTGAATAGGCACTTGAGGAGCACCAAAGAAATCAGTAATTTGATGCGCCAATTGTTGGTAAGTATGATTTGTATTTTGGATTAGGGGATTAAACACAATACAAATTGTTGGGTAAGCATATTAGCCATGCATCGTTGTTATCATCAATTTATTGTCTCATAGCCAAGAGAGAACTAGTGGTTAAGGGTGGCATATCCTTAGAGACATATCATAATCCTCATTGGGATTGTGCCATTCGACTAGGATTGTTGATAGCGGTTTTTGATGCTAAGTATTGATTAAGAGAGGATGCAATAATCATTGCATTGTCTGCATATGTGGATGCACTAGTTTTTTCCATCATTGCAGTTGGCATGCCATATGGATATTCCCTACTATCAGGGGGTAGCATAATACTTGTGAGAAAAGAAAGCCTAGAGTCTCCTATAGTAGTTTGTGTAACCCTGAGAGTAGTTGGAAAATTGGTTGTTTGTGGTGGTGGAACCATCACTTCTGGTGATGACGTCGAAATTGAAATTTAATTTAATACAAGAGCAATTACTCTAACGGATGATGAAGTTCATACACCACCAACCGCCTATTCGATTGGTTGTTCTTATACATCTGGAGAATTATTCTAGGTAAGGGAAGAATTTTTTAATGTTGGACAATTAATCTCAACAAGAGTTTTACCACTCCTCAGACACATAAACACTCAACCATTGAAAAAATTGCATATATGAAGAACAAACAGCAAAAACACACATTTTTCTGCAAACGTTTAAATTTCTTGCACAAAAAGGTCTCATTGGGCGTGCCAATTTATTTACCTTTTTTTTTTGTAAACAATCACAAGTCTTAATTCACTTAAAGGATTAAACTTAAAAAATCCTAGGACATATTGTGCAAAAGAGTTTAAGAAAATGTGTTCGTGCTTGGAAATTAAAGGTTTGAATATGGGATAGTTGGATAGAAACTTCAAGAGTAATGTGTCAAATTGCTTAAATAATAAAGTAAAATGAAACAAATCATAAACGAAATCGAGTCAAATGCTTAAGTTAAAAATGGGACGTAGATTAATACATTTTCTCACAAATTCACTATCTCTGTAACTCAGATGTTTGAATTCTATTAAGGCTAGTAATGAAAAATATGAACCTTGTTACATAAATTAAATCAACTTATATACAAGTACAACATTAACCGTCGACAATGGTCAAATCTCCAACATTCGACTATTACACTACTACGCGCCCTTTTGTAACATCCCAAATTTTTATTAAGACATTATTTAAAAATATCACCTTAATAGAATATGGCCATTTTTTTTCTATTAAACAAAATAATCATAATAAATTATGAAAATCATAACTTAATAAAAAAATTAAAATAAACTATTTAAGACATTCCAAATCCTCTTCTCTAAAGTTTTGATAATGAGATAATCCTTCTTGCAAAATTAAAAATTCAATAAAAACCTGATTTCATTCCCACGAGCACATGCCACATCATATCACGTCATATCACAATAAATTCATATCTTCAATTTCTTCGTATCTAATATGTTATTTATAAGGGGTCAATCTTCCATCATCCATATCAAATCAAACAAAATATATAGTACAATATTATAAAACAAATCATATAAAACTTAATAGCTTAAGAGAAATTAAATTCACCAAATCATTATTTTACAAATATCTTTACGTGTGAATATGCATGCTCGCTCCTAAATCTAAATGATTCGGATATAAACCACCACGCAAGCAACCTGCCACTAAGGCAATCTGCCACAAAGGATACCCCCCACAAAGGCAACCCGCCGCAAAGACAACCTACCACAAAGGCAAAAGATGCATATGCCATAAATGCATATACCTTCCACAAATTCTACAAACTATCATTAAAGCAAATCACTTTAAAAGGGGTGGGTACAAATCAAATCCCTTTTGGAAGACGAATATGTGTAGAATTAACTAGACGTAGGACTGGAGATCATCACGAAGAAGGGGTGGGTACAAATAAAATTTTGAGCCTTATATCCTTTGTTTCAAGAACCGTGAACCAGACCATGTTACAACCCTCAAATGACCTAATTGAGGCAAGATTTATTCTGAACCCATACTACAACAAGGTTGTGTAAACTGACTCCTAGAGATTTTCTAATCCTCTGTTTTATTGTTATATTCTCGATGTATCTTTCATACACTGGCTTAATCAGTACTGCATTTGGACTAATGGTCCATTCGCCACGCACTTCCACATCATTCCACTAAATGATTTTTTCAAAACTTGCATAAATGTGCATTAAAATTACCATTTTTAAATGAACAATTTTAACTGCAAATTAGTACTTGACATCAAGGAGATTCCAACAAGGGAAAATCAAAGAGGAACTGGAACTTTCATTTGTATTGACCCGAAACAAGACTCATACCATATCCAGACACTAGGGAAAATTATGTCATGATAACTCTCAAAATTCCCCAGCAAAATTCTTTCAAGAATCCAGCAGACTGGGGCAGAACAAGTTGCAAGGGGCAGCTTCTCTCGGTTCTCTCAAGTGGGACAAGCAGACCTTTCCAGACACTAGCAACCATTCATGGCAGAACAAAAGCGTGATCTTCAGGCGTTGATTACGTCGATATGCTCATTTTCAATCCATCCTGATCCTCGTGCATAAGAGTTATGGTTCTCTTAGGAACGAACACATCTTGTCAACAAGTGATCAAACTTGGAAAGCCAGAGCATCTGGTTCCATTCTTTGATCGTAGCATCGTCAGAGATCGAGTGTCAGGGAGTCAGCCCCAACCTATCCAATCACCTATCTGCATTCAAACACGTATCATGAATCATATGCATCATAAGTATCATTGCATACAAGACTAGAATTCATATACATCCCCCAACATTTGCATCCCTATTTCAATCTAATTTGGAATACCCTTTTTTAAACATGCATACATGCATAAGTCAAGATCCGGGATCAATTAGGAGATTCCAGGCCAATCCTCAGCTAAGCCAATAGGCGTTCCCCGTGGAGTTGTTCTCTTCAACTTTTTGTTGATGAAATCGCTATCTTTAAATCAGTCAGTGGCATTTCTCTGAATGATTCCTACCTTACTTAATGGGCATTCCCTAGTGAGTTGATTCCTTATCAACCAAGATGGTTTTCCTTGATTAATTCTCTTTCTTCAACCTTTAGTTGACCTCCCCAAGCCAGTCTTACTACCATCCTTTTGGCGATAGCAAGATGCGTGGTTTTGATTTCACTTTCGTGCTTTTGGTGATAGTGATCATTAAAGTATGAGTTTTTTGTCATCCTTTTGGTGATACCAAACTTATTCGACCTTACTTTCATCCTTTTGGTGAAAGCGATCATGGAAATTATGTGCCTACTATCATCCTTATGGTGATAGCAAGCTTTGCTGTTTTTGTTTTACCTTCATCCTTTTGGTGTTGGCAATTCTTGAAGTCACTGTCAGTTTACTATCATCCTTTTGGTGATAGCGAATTGTGTTATTAACTTCATCCTTTTGATGTCGGTGATCTTTAAAGTTGGGAATTTACTATCATCCTTAGCGAATTATGTTATTGTCTTCATCCTTTTGATGTCGGTGATCTTTGAAGTTGGGAATTTACTATCATCTTTTTGGTGATAGCGAATTATGTCATCACCTTCATCCTCTTGATGTTGGTGATCTTTAATGTTGGGAATTTACTATCATCCTTTTGGTGATAGCGAATTGTGTCATTACCTTCATCCTTTTGATGTCAGTGATCTTTAGAGTTAGAAATTTACTATCATCCTTTTGGTGATAGTGAATTGTGTCATCACCTTCATCCTTTTGGTGTCAATAATTTTTTAATATTGGGAACTTACTATCATCCTTTTGCTGATAGCGAGTTGTGTGTGTTCACTATCATCCTTTTGGTGATAGAATTGTCATCCTTTTGGTGTCATTGATCCGTGAGTCTTTGGTTTGTGTATCATCCTTTTGGTGGATAGCAACCTCTGATACCACTGTGTTCTTACTATCATCCTTTTGGTGATAGCAAGTTTTTGACCTCACTTTCATCCTTTTGGTGAAGGGTCATTGAGTCGTGCGCTTACTATCACCCTTTTGGCGATAGCCAGCTTTGTGTGTGTGATCTTACTGTCATTCTTTTGGTGTCGGCGATCTTTGCAGTTATGATCCCACCATTGTCCTTTTGTCAATGGAGATCTTTGCAAATTATGGCCTTACTCTCATCCTTTTGGTGCTAGCAAGTGTCATTGTGATCGAACCATCATCCTTTTGGCGATGGAGATTTTGGGCTTGATGCCTAATCATCATCCTTTTAGTGATGACAATCGTTAAGGTTTAATTTGATCATCATCCTTTTGGCGTTGAAAATTTTGGAAGGCATTGTGAGCTTACTATAATCCTTTTGGTGATAGCCATCTTTGTTGATCTTACTGATATCCTTTTGGTGTCAGCGATCTTTGTAGTTTTAAGTTTACCGTCATTCTTTTGGTGTCGTTAACTTTTGTCATTATAAGTTTTTCAGTGTCCACTCGAGGGTCGACATTGATCTGGTTTCTTTTAAAACTCATCACACGTTCTTTCGTAGACAAAATTCGTGGTCTTTTAGTATTTAATTAACTTCCACCACGAATGTATGAAGATTTCCGTTATTCATACCTTCAGGTTCAAGTTAATTAAATAGGGGCATCTGTCAAACCCCAATTTTGTCCAGGCACTTTACTATTATATGAGTTTTAATCATATTTTATTTCGAATAAAAAAAGATAGCCCATTTGGTAGTGAAATGAGAATTCAAGAATATTTAAGCATAAGGTCTTGGGTTCGAATCTCACATTTCCTTTTTTTTTTAATTTTTTCTATTTTCACCTTTAATTCTATTTTTCACAAAAAAATAAAAATAAATTGTATTTTTTTAATTATGATTATTATTATTGTCAACACTTTCCAAAACATTCACATGACATGATCATCAAACTTTCCAAGACAACTTCATGACAAGATCAACCAAAATTGAAAGGGGATTAAAACTTGGTGGACAAAGTTCATAATGTCAGTAAATGGTTTTCTCCAATTCCATTTGTGGCATAATGTTAGTTTCATACTGTTAACCAGTTAACCAAATGCGTTAATCGATTAACCAAGGCAAAAATTTGAAAAATCCAAAACTTTAAAAATTCATATCTTTCGAATCGTAAGTCCATTTTGGCCGCCGTTCGAAGTGATAGGAAGCTAATGAGATGTTCTTTCTTATAAAAATGGTTTTGCTGCCAGTGGCCGATTTGACCGTGTCGTGAATTTGGTTAAGTTTGTGGTGGTTTTGATTGAGGATATTGGGATATGTTATAAACTCAGAGGAAGAACAAGTAGAGTGTTTGAGAATTGAATCACAAGTGTTGAAAAGAGACAAAGTGTTATGCTAAGTTATTCAAGTGAGAATTTCGGTTGAAAAAGGTTAGTTTCTTAGATATGTTATTTCAGGTAATGGTATTGTTATGGATCTATCGGAAGTAGATGCAGTTCTACAATGAGAGGCTCCGAAGTTGGTTAAGGTGATTAGAAGCTTTTTGGACTTTAGTTGGTTATTACCGGAGGTTATGGAAGGTTTTTCCAAGTTAGCATTTTCGTTACTTCGGTTGACTTGCAAAGGGTAAGTCGTTTGCTTTGGATGTTCATTGTGAGGTATTGTGATGTGTTTTTGTTGAGTTTAGGCAGTGTGTTATGCAAGAGGGTAAATTCGTGGCTTATGCTTTACGACCATTGAGGATTCATAGAAGGATCTATACTATTCAGGATTTGGAATTGGTTGCGGTTGTATTGCATTGGAAAATTTGGAGGTATTATCTTTATGGTTCTGGGTTCGAAGTGTTTAGTAATCACAAGAATATTGAGTACTTGTTTGGTCGGAAGGAATATAGTATGAGACCGCGAGGATGGTTAGAATTTGTGATGAGTTATGACTTTAGTTGGAATTATCCCATTGGTGAAGTTAATGTCGTGCCTGATGAGTTAAGTCGAAGGTTTTATACATGTCTATTTTGATGGTCAGGGAGTTAGAGTTATTTGAGCAGTTCAGAGATTTGTGTCTGGTGTGTAAGCTAACATGCAGAGAGTGAGGTTGGGTATATTAAAAGTGCACAGTGATTTTTTTGGCAGAGGTGAGAAAGAGTTAGACTATTGGACGTTTCAGAATGGAAGTGTTAGGTGAAAGGTTTAAATGTTATCCATGGGCTACTATGTAGATGGATGTTTGGTTGTATGTTCGATTGGTGAATCGTAGCATTGTTGTAGTATGGTTGTGTGACAAGGATGTTGGTGTTCTGGTTTTGTTGATGTTGGTGAGACCTTGTGGTGTCGTCGAACTTTATGTTCTTGTTTGTGTTGTTGCCTCGTTTCCATGGTGATGGTTCGAGTGTGTGTAGCTAATTCCTGTGTGGGGAATTAGGGGAGTGTTACCTAGGGTAGGGTAACGATCTTGTTGTGTTTCGGTTCTAGAGTGAACCTGTGTGTTGGTATCTTGGTTTTTCTTTGAGTCGTGAGTTTGTCGTTAAGTGCATTGTATGGGCTTTGCATCTTGTCGTTGTAGTTGTCGTCGTTGTCGTGTCGTTGTTGTAGTTAGCAAGGTGGTTTGTCAGTTTGTGTTATTCGTGGTGTGCTTTTGTTGGCATGTTAGTTTGTTGGTCGGATGCGAGAGTCGTATCCGGAGTTGTTTGTATCGGTTAGATTTTCGAGGACGAAAATGTCTAAGTGGGGGAGAATTGTAACGCCCCAGTTTTTGTCAGTTTTATTTAATCGAGTCTATTTGATTATTTTATTATTATATTATTTTATTCTTGACTTTTATTTGGCAATATATTATTTTTCATCGTTGTTTATGTCTTATCGCATTTTGAGAGCGTTTGGGAGATATTTGAGCTGAGGGGTATTTTGGTCTTTTGCTTGGGTAAGTTTTATGTTTTGATATAAATAGAAAGAAAGGGGAGAAAAGATAGTAAGGAAAGAGAAAAAAAAGAAAGAAAAGAGAAGAGAAGAGAAAAGAGAGAAAGAAGAGGAGAAAAAGAGGAAAATCAAAGATTACTCCGTTTCAAGCGCGAATAATCGGGTAAGGGTGAGCAGTTTCGATTATATTTCGATTGTATATGTATATGTATGTGTTGTTTGTGTTTTGTTTGGTTGAAATATATACTTTTTCTTATTGGTTGGATTGAAGAACAAATGTGTAGAATTGATGTTTTAACGGTTAGAATGCGGAATAGTTCGCGTAGAATAGTCGGGAAATGATGGGTTTTAGTCGGGAATACTTGTTGGTGTGATCGGGAGGTTTAAGGATGAGTTTGGAGGGAATTTGTGTCATAAAATTCTGGTTTTTCTGCTGTTTCGCGATGGTTAATCGATTAACCAAATGCGTTAATCGATTAACAGTGTAAGTTTTCAGAAAAATATTATTTTCAAAAACCCATAACTTTTGATCCGTAAGTCGGTTTTGGTCCCCGTTCGAAGCGTTGGAAAGCTAATGAAAAGTTATTTCTATTAAAGATGGTTTGGAGGGTAAAAGATGATTTAATTAATTCGTGTTTTTGGAAAATAGTCGGGTTGTCGGGTTTTTATCGCGTACAATGTGTGCGATTGACGTGTTATCATGCTATATGCTTTTAATATGTAACGTGTAGCTTATGGGCCGTTATATGATGTGAATATACATGATGGAATGTTGTGATGATGGTTTATGGCTTTATGGCAAATATGTGCATTGTTTTGGATGTGAATCATACAATAGTGCATTGATGTGAATGTATATAGATTGTATGTGATTGTATGAGATGAATGCATGAATATATTGTGAATATGTAGGCATTTCAAGAATGTCTTGAGTCATTTTGTATGTGAAGCATAATGATGTACATTCTTGTGTTATGTGATTCTAATGAGAATCCGTTGTAACGTCGTGTGCCTATGTGAGGTGTGAGCGATGATTACAAACGATTGTGTGCCTAGGTGAGGTGTGAGCAATCGGGTCGTGTGCCCATGTGGGGTGTGAGCGATCCATAAATGATGTTGTTGTGTGGTAAAATACATTGTTTGATTGAATATCAATGTATGTTGTTATGATGTGTTGTGGGTAGCCTTTGTGGTGTGAATCCCTTGTGGAAGTAATTGTGATTGTATGATTGTTGTGGTTTGTGATGATATGCATTGTTTATGTGAAATTCCAATGTATGTGGTTGGTGGCCTTTATGGTTGAAATGCATTGTTTGAATTGTTTTCAATGCATGAATAATGATGATGAGTTGAAATATATTCATGATTATGGTTGCATATATGTGTGAAGATGCATTTGATTGTCATGAGTTCTTGGGTGTCAAGCATCATGGTATGCATCTTGTAATGTCGTGTGCCCATGTGGGGTGTGAGAGACGGATTGGTTCCAGAGGGAATCCGCTATAACGTCGTGTGCCCATGTGGGGTGTGAGCGATGATTATAGACGATCGTGTGCCCATGTGGGGTGTGAGCGATCGGGTCGTGTGCCCGTGTGGGGTGTGAGCGATCCATAAACATTGTGTGCCTATGTGAGGTGTGAGCAATGGGTGAACATCGTAGGCCCGACGGGGAGTTATATTGGTAACGAGTGATGGTTCCAATAAGTTCCTGAGTGAACTTGAGATGATTGAGTCGGTACCGCATTGCATTTGCATAGAGTCGTAAGTCGGTCTCTATGATTTGCATTTATCATCTTTATAATTGTGCATTGATGAATAAACATGAATATGTATGTTTATGTGGAATGATAAGAATTGTGAAAGTATGCATGATGAATATGCTTGGTTTTGTATATATATACATTGTGATGTATATGAGTGAGTTGTGATGAATTGTGGTGAGAATTGTGAATGGATGCGTTATGTGTGGAAAATCATGATTTGATTTATTATGTGTGATATGTTTTGTATTTGTGGCATGCTATATGTGTTAGTATGTGATGGTATGGGTGAGATGATTTATACATGTGTTTGAAAGTGTGTTTGCATATTATTATGCAATCTTGATATAGTTGTTATTTCTCACCCTTCTGTTGTTTTATAATGCTCTATGAGGCATTGCAGATTAGAGTTGCTGGAGGTCTTTTTGTGAAGACTAGCCCTCCGTTCTGTTGTCGGTCTTGGTGTCTGCTCTGATACGTAACACAGGAGTCGGGGAACGATTATATATATATATATATATATATATATATATATATATATATACATCTGTTGAATGTATTTTGTAGTACTTTTGTGTATATAGTTAATGTTCTAAAATGATTTATTTTGTAAAACAAGTCGGTTATGGATCTTTCCGCCTTATTCCATAATTGACCTCTCCCTTTATATGGAAAAAGTTTCCCCTTTGAGGGTATTCTATTTTATGCTATGTATCAAATTTATGAGCAGGGATGATGTTTTGTTTATTTATATGTGGCATCCTTGTTTCTGTCGGAAAAATAAATTTTTAGTTACTCTGATTTTATTTACGTATTATTTATTCGCGATGGGAATTGGGGTGTTACATTTTGCATCGCTCTCACACAAATTCAAACCTCGATCAACATCGAGTATTTTCTCAAATCAACTTCAAGACCCTTAATCAAAATCAAAACACTTTTTTACTAAAAAATAAAGGGGGGGTTTGAGTCTTCAAAATTTCTCCTCATTTGTTTGGATGCGAGATATCTTTCTCATGTTCAAACAACTGTTCCCTAAAAAAAATTCCATCCAATCAAATTAAAATTATTTTCATAATTACATGAACGAAACAGAAGGGGAATGGAGTCTTCCATTTTTCTTCTCGAATGCCTAGGATATGATGAGTCTTCGTCGTTGTTTAACGCACCCATCATCCTTAAAACACCTAATCATACTTTAATACTTTTTATTAAAGATGAAAATAGAGGGGTGTGGAGTCTTCCATTCCTCTCTTTCAATTGTTTGGGTACGAGATGTCTTTCTCACGTTCGAGCAACTAACATCTATAAAACACAAACAATCCGTAGTGCTGAACTACGATTGCTCTGACTTTCCCATTGCACGAGGGAATACGTAGGCACAAGGACCCCAACCCTTGGCGAACACCCTAATAACCCACCCACTTTCTTTAACAAAGTAACCTTAGATAGATCTTTTGCAACCCTTTCTCTTTTTATCCTTTATTATTCGAAGTTAGCATTAGTTAACATTCAATCACTAATTATACTAAGAGGTTCTCGTTGAGTACAAAGGACATGAGGGAGTGCTAATACCTTCCCCTTGCGTAACCGACTCCCGAACCCGGATATGGTTTCAATGACCATTTTCCTTTCCTTAAAAGGTTTTATCGATATTTTCCTTTTTCTTCTTTGGAATAAATTAAAATTCGATGGTGACTCTGTTCGAACAAGTTTTTCCGCGTCCATCGCGAGGATCGTATTTTTCGAGGTACGACAACCATGATCAGCAGTCAACTGAGGATGTCCAGCCATCTAGATTAACTTCTGTCAGGGATACACTTAAGGTTAGGAAGGCCAAGAAGAAGAAAAAGAAGAAGTTGAAGAAGAAGAAGAAAAATGTGTCCAGAAAGATTTGTTACTATGATTGTGACAAGGGTAGTGAGGAGAGAGTCATAGATTATGAATATTTCTTTGCTGCTAGGGGTTATTGTTCAGACATTGACAAAATTATGTAATGAAATAATTTATGTATCCGCCCTCTTGGGCCTCTTAATGAAAATATTTATTATTTTTATATATACTCTTTCATTTATACACTATTATTGTTCTACAAAAAAATAGTACAAGCCAACAAAAAATAAAAACATGAATTGCAACAGTAATGAAAAATAACAATAACAATAATTAATACCTCTCTAACAATCGGGTTCATAAATAAATAAAAAATTGTGAGAGATTTAACCACGGTTTTACTAAAGAAACGTTTTAAAAGTGGTGTATTATATCACGGTTTTTCTTTCTAACAGTGATGAAATGTGATATTTTTTACTCTATAAGCGAAAGTATCTATCGTTCAGTACATAACAATCATTTCTCTCAAATGAAAATCCTAACATACTTCACTCTTCCCTCTCATAACATAACCCTAACATCCATGTCACTTTTTAAACTTTCTTAAACCTTCAGATTCGTCTTCACCAATCACTATGATACTCTTTAATCATATTTCAGGTTCGTTCATTAAACTTATGCTTCGATTTTATTTACATTTCTTGTTAAAATGGGTTCTCATTTTTTTATTTTGTGAATGTTCTCATTTTTTCAGATTCGTCTTCACCACCTTAACAAAGTGTATACTTTGGGTATGATACATATGGTTTGTGTAGCTATGAAGAAAAATACAAGAAGTATGAAGTTATTGTGTTAACTTCATTCACCTTGTACTTCTTCTTCATAGCTTCATAAACTAGATGGAAATCATAATTTGTTCCAGATCCACGATTAGTTTAAAAAAAAGTGTGTTCTTTAAATATTACATAATATCTTATGTTGTTGTATGTTGTTGTATGTTGTTATTGTTGTATGTTGCTATTGTTGTTCTTGAACCTTATTTTGTTGTATGTTGTTGTATTGTTGATAAATGTTGTATGTTGTTGTTGTTGATTAATGTTTTAAGAATTTAAAGAATAAAAACATTGCTAAGTCACAAGAAAGAAGCTTCTTGTGACTTAGCAATGTTTTATTCTTTAAATTCTCAAAACATTACATAATATCTTGTGTTGTTGTATGCTGTTGTATGAAGTTGAGTTTATTATATGCTATGTAGATTGTTTAACTTATAGAATATGGGCCAATGATCTAATTCCTTCAACACATCCATATCTTTTCTTATAGTTTAATTTGAATAACAACAATTTATTGATATTATTCAAATTAAACTAGAATAGAAGGAACTGATGTGATAAAGGACTTACACCATTGAACCACATTCTATATGTTAAACAACGTGAGGTGAACGATGAGACTGATGCAATTTGAAAAACAATGGCTTGTTTAAGTTGGCTTTGAAGAATAGTTTAATTTTCAGATTATATACTTCTTCATCAATTTGAATGATTGTATGTTGTTGTGAGGTTTATTGAAAAACAAGCATTCTACATATTATATAATAAACCCTGGGTACTTTCAACAACATTTATTTATAATAACCGTTATAAAATGTTATTTGCTTAAAGGTATATACCACCACGATTAGTTAAAGAAACTGTGATCATATATAGCGCGCATTCAGGTTTTTTACAACGGTCGTAAGACCGTGATTGTAAGTTGTGCATATACAAGCACACCCTACGTAACAACGATATGTCACACGTGATGTTATCCCTTTTCCAACCGTTGTTGTATATGTTTTCTGTAGTAGTGTGTATTCTATAATATTTAACTATTAGTCTCGTTATAATCAGTATGAGGAAGTGCTCTTACCTTAGACGTTTTTCTTCACAGTCGCAGTTTATGTTGCTCATACTAGAATCCACATGTTTCTTAGATGAACATTAGCTCTCGATGTTTCACTTGAACCAAACACAATGACGACTTCACATGTCTTATGGTTTTACAACTATGCCAACATACTCTGTTTCACCCATGTTTATGTCCCGCGGCCACAAATATGAAAATAGGACGGACAGCCACACAAATTTCCATAGAAAAGAAACAACGGAAACACAGTTAAGACTAGACACCTATCAAATTAACAAACACTAAAGATTTTAACACCAATCCAAAATTTTCAAACAACTTTCTTAGCAAAAATATTAATTCTTTTCAACTATTTTCAAATAAAATTGTGACTTGACAGGGATAGAAGTTTGAACATTAAATAAAAATCTCCAAAACTTTTCAAACTATTTTCAAAACCAAAACCAAAAATATTAATTCCTTCAGATCCTTCCAAATAAATCAGGGATTAAATTAGTCGATTTTGTGCAACAAAATCTAGCAATAGCATAGATTTTATTTTGGATTTTTAGACAAACGGGGAAGTTTCGGATTTTAACTAATCGACAAGGTTAAGCAACTTTAGAGAAAAATAAAAATAATGATTTTTAATACACAATTGAGAGTCGGAGTATTTCTACTCCAAATAAAAATAAAGATGAAAGTTAACACAATTTTGCAACAAAACTTTAAGAGCCTCATATCCAAATTTCAGATTTTGAGAAAAAGAAGGCTCCAATTTTCAATTGAAAATTAGAGGTTTATGAATTTTCTACATATACTCAAAATAAGGATTAGGTAAACTATTCTTGTAAAACGGTTTTAACGAAGCATTCAATATTTTCAAATTTAAGTAAGAACAACGATTATAATTTTTCAATAAAAATTAGGGTTTAAAGTTTTAAAATTCAACATTAGAAAGGTTGCAAGTAAAAAGAACTTCAAATCAAACATAGGTAATTTCAAATTTAGAGAAAAGAGGAATTAGGGTTTCAACAAAAATCAATCATTTTTCCGCAGAGTACAAGCACTAGAGAAGTTTACTAAGAATACTCACTTTAGGAGAAAATGATGTTGACAACTGCTAGAGCAAATCCAGCGTGGTGGCTCACAGATTCATTCTAAAGTTTTCACGGCAGAGAGAAGGTATTTCGATGGAGCAGCTTCAATTCAAATTTCGCTTGGGTTCATGAAAGCAGGCGTGAAATTTCCTGTAATGTAAAATATTTTCACTTGTTTCAAATTTTTTCAAGGGCATTTTTGAGATTATGAAAATTTGGAGGGTGCCAGGTAGGGGTGGGAATAGGCCAGGCCGGCCTACAGGGTATAGCCTAGCCTACTTAAGGCCAGGCCAGGCCAGACTTTTTTAATAAAAAGGCCAGGCTTAGGCTTTTTTAAAAGCCTATTTAATTAAATAGGCTAGGCTTAGGCTATTAAAAAGGCCTATGAAGCCTTATAGGCCGACCTATATTTTCATATATATTAAAAATATGTTGAATAGGTTGTCCTATATATGCATATATATTAGAAAAAAGGATACATATGTTGACCTATATATGCAAATATTATAGAACAAATGCTAAATAAGTCGGCCTATATATGCATATATAGGACAACCTATAAAGCTTCTTAAGTAATATGGAATAATTGAGAACCTTAATGAGAAAAAAACTTGTAAATAAGCTTTCAGGTCAGGCCAGACTTTCAAAAAGGCCAGGCCAGGCTAAAAAAGTGAGCCTATAATAGACCATAGACCAGACTCAGACCTTTTACGTTTATCGTAGGGCAGACTCAGGCCTTATAAAGCCTAGTCTAGACTAGCCTATTTCCATCCCTAGTGCCAGGTAGAATTTGGGGGATGACAGGTTAAATTCTCGAGGAAGAGGTTCTAACCTTCCTAGACCCAAATAGAATTAATAAACCCAACATAAGGTCTAACAAATTTGAAATATTTTTTTATAGCAAAATATCAAGATAATTATTTTTCAATAAATTAAATTAAATCAAAATAAAATTTATAAAACTAGACTAATTTAAATAATTATTTAGATGATCTCTACTTATTATAATTAAATCAAATCATCAAATAAACAAGATTTACTTTCTTCTAATTAATCAAGTAAACACAAATATTCATCTATTAATCAATAAAACAAACAACTAAAAGAGAGTGCTCTTTTTATGTTTAATTTCTAATAATAATAATCATGATAATATTAAAATATTTAAATCCAATAAAATAATAAAATTTACAGGTCTTACACTTTTTATCATTTGCGTTGTTTTCACGTGTCTTCAATCTTTAAACTGCTACAAAACCGCCACTTGTGTCAAGAACCTTAGTTGAATCTTGTAAACTTGGTGTGAAACCATGCTTCAGCTGTTTGTGTTTAGTCTGTGTTTCCACTTCCCATATCTACTCCCGTCGAATATGCTAAAACACTGCAAAATTTTTTGAGATTCTGAACATGTTTTGAAAAGAGAGAGAGAGAGAGAGAGAGAGAGAGAGAGAGAGAGAGAGAGAGAGATATGAGATTCTAATCTTGTGGGTATGTTCCTGAGATTCTTCCAAATCAAACTTAGTGAGTTCTGGTGCAGTTTGAGTCGAAAATCACATGCTAACAGGTTTACTGCCTCTTCCTGATACCGAGACAAGTTGCGTGGATTCTTTTTTCAATTTGGAGACAGGTGTACCTCATCCTTGTTATTTAGTCGTAGGTGTCGTTTCCATTTTTCCAGTGGTAGAAATAGATTCGGATGGGTTATTTGTCGGTTCAAATTTTCTGATCTCATATTTCCACTTCCCAAAATGAGTGAAGTGAAAATATGAGATCAGAAAAATGTACCTTAAGTCTTACGTGGATCCGTTATATACGATGGATAATTCTACTTGGGCTTTGCGATGTTGGACTTGACATCTAGACTTCACCAGTACGAGGCCTTTGGCTGACTCATAACACATACCTTATTCAAGTTGTGGAAATTCATCCATTTGTTGTCGTAAATCAATCACCTTGAGCTTTCTTAAAAACTTCTCTAAGTGGGTAACTATAATCATCGGTTGAGTTCCTAAAACAAAAATCGAGAACTGAACCAAACCACTTTCGTTTTCACTAGTTTAGTTCGATTTTTAAATTGAACTTGAAAATTTGTTTTTTATTTTATTTTGTTTGATTTGAATTCTCGATTTAATGAGTTTTTTCTAATCTCATTACACCCTATATCTACGATTCTTCGATGATCATCTCCTATCCCCTCATAATAATCGAACCAAACAAATAAATTAAAAACATTCTCTCCCTTTCTAAGAATTTGAAATTAGTTTTTAGAGTTTTCAAATGACTACATTTATACTTTAACACATATTTAAAACAATTAAAATAACATAATGCATTAATTATAATAAATCTATAACTAGCGGGATACCCGTGCCTTCGCACGGGTACCCGTCGGTGACGCGTATTTATTTACATTTAAATTATTTTTAAAAAAATAAAATTAAAAAAATTAATAAATATAAAAAATATAATTTATATTTAAAAAAATAGAATCAATACCTTAGACACCAATTGGTATTTTTTATAAAAAAATTATCCAATAATTTATAAAAGTATTTTGATGAATAAAAAACTTGTTCTCAATTGTAAAAGTATTTGGATCATCTATATACTTTTTTCATATATAAAAATAAAGTTCAATCTAAAATATTTAAATTTTTCTCGTATATAGAAATATTTGTCTCATATACTTTTCTATATTATCAATAATTTCATTTTCCTCATTTTAGTAATTCAGTTTTTGTCGTAGATATATATTTTCTATTACAACCTCCTACTTTATGTAAGTATTATTAAAAATATCTCTTTTGTGAAATACCCATAAAGATCATAATTAAGTAACAAAATTTTAAATAATTAACGATTTTTAAAAATAAATTTGAAAGTTCAAGTATTGATGTTTGACTCATTTCTAGAATAAAATATTAAATTTATCAATATTTTTCATAAATATTTAATGCATAATAAAATGTATTTAATTATATTTATACAATGAATATGAATGATACATTTTAAAAAAAATATTAAAAAATTTAGTTTAATCTATTTTAAAAAATAATCAAATTCAAAAATCAATTATACACTTTTAAAATTATTTTGATTATTTTAAAATAAAAATTAAATATATATTTATCAACAATCATATATTTTTTATACCATGTGTAACATACTAAGTTCAAATTGAGTTTGATAATCTAGCGGGATACCGTGCCTTCGCACGGTTATCTGCCGGTGACGCGCATTTGTCTACATTTAAAATTAAAAAAAAAAGAATTAATAAAAATTAGTAAATATATATATATATATATATATATATATATATATATATATATATATATATGAGATTAATTGGAATACATTGTCAGTGTAAAATTACTTTACACTGTCATCCAATTAGAATTTGTTATTTTGACACATGAGAAGAGAGAAACAAGGAAGAAGTGGTTATTAAAATGATTTATTTATAATGTAATTTGTTTTATTTTTAATTCCATAAATATGTGTCAAAATAATTAATTCTAATTAGATGATAGTGTAAAGTAATTTTACACTGACAGTGTATTCCAATTAATCTCATATATATATATATATATATATATATATATATATAATTTATAATTTTTAAAAAATAGAATAAAATATACACGTACCTTTTTTGTATTTACCCGGATTGAATTTGTTTTATATATAATTTTTTTAAAAGACAAATATTTTAACTATATTTTTAATATTTATCAATCATAAATATTTATCCCGTAATTTATTTATTTTTTATAATTTTCAAATACAAATGTATCAATTATTTAAAAGAAATAGTAATAAATTTCATATAGTAATTAAAACTTATCAATATTATAATGATGACAAATCAAATCAAATATTGTTGTTAATTTAATATCGTCGTTAATTTATATAAACATTAAAATATAATAGTATGGTTAATTGAATATTTTGCTATATTTTACTCATTTTACCTATTTTTTATTTAATTAATACACACAAAGTAATGTGATCATATTAAAATAAAATAGGATTAAACCATTATAAAATTTATGAAAAAACAATTTAACTGTAATATATTATATATAATTAGAGTAAATAATGTATAAAACTTGTATTATATATTATGTATCATATTACATATAATTAGAGTAAATAATGGATAAAAGTTGTAGTATACATTGTTTTTTTTTTTTTGAATAATCAAAACCATTTATATACATTGTTATTGACTTTAAATATTCTAATAATTTGTATTGTGTCATAAGACACGATTTTTTTATATATTATTTTTTTTAAAATTAAAATATTTTTTAAAACGGCTAATTGAAAATTATTAATCATAAAAGTATTTTATGATATCAGAAAGTTGGCTAAGTAAATTTTCTCACAAAAATTATTAGAAATTAAATTATTTATTACTAAAATTAATAAAAAGAACAATTATGATATTAAATGAAAGAGTAAATGTCACGTGGAGAAGGCCTCCTATTTCTGAGATGTGTAAAACATGAATTGAAATGTAAAACATGATATCAGTAAAACATGAAAGAGCCAAAACATTGAATTGTGTCAGGTCCACGTAACTTTTAAAACATGAAATAACTTCATATACAATTATTGGTAAAACATGATATAGTTACTTTTAAATAGTCAGTTACTTTATATACAATTACTTTTATTCCCTATGTAGACCTAATATCAGTAATAGAAAGAGTAAATGTCACGCGGAGAAGGCTTCACATTTCTGAGATGTGTAAAACATGAAAGCATCAACGGAGAAAGAGTATAAGTAGCCATAGGAGTATGCCGGTTACAACAAGTGTTGGGACTGCCTCGACAACCACATCATGAACTTATTATTACAGTCTGAACTACAATTGCAGCCTAATATAAATGATTTTGAGGTCGGTTTAACTATATCACAACTGTAAATTCATTTAAAATAGTCTCAATTTTTCCCTATTTTACTGCATTTGGAGTGTAAACGCAGTGGAACCACAATTTAAATGAATTTACAGTTTATTGGAAAACAATTGAAATAACCGGAGAAAACTTGAAAAATGTAGGAAAGACTAAAATGAATTCTAAACTTACATCTTCTTTGCCTTTAGGAGAGGTATAAGGCTCCAAATCCAACTTCATAGTGAAATCCACATGACTTTGAATCCTTTCAATCAGCCCATTGGTTTTCTTAAACCTTTTCATCTGGAAGGTCGACAAAGCTGCAACCTCCAGTTGACTTTTTCAATTTTGTAGATACCTAACCAAGATGATGGAGCGTCGCCTTTTGATGATCCTTTAGCCAGTCCTTTAAAGCTTGCATTTTCTACTTGTACACCGGCTGCAGTCGATGATGTGTAATCAACTATCAACCTATTACAGTGAGAGCTGTCAAAGTTTTCGCCTTCTTGACATATTCCACGCCAACGAAGAGGAGGATTATCCATGTGATCATCTCTAAAGCTATGAGACTCATGCCAAATACCTAATAGAGTAAAGAATTATATGAACACAATCACACTTTATGACTATAGTTCTTATCAAACACTTTCTTATAGTTATCATATATTTATGTTATATCAAACACTTTCATGTAAAACATTGAACTGTATCAGGTCCACGTAGCTTTATATAAAGTAACTGACTATCAGTAAAACATTGAATTGTATATTAGGTCCACATGACATTTACTCTTTCATGAATTGTAAAGATGAACTTTCTATTTCACAGCCAAATTAGCATAGAAAGTAACTGACTTTTCATAAATTTCTACTTTAGTTGTATATTGTAAGGATGTACAATTAGGAGCAAAAGCACAAGGAATGGCAAGTGTGGAGCAGTGGTGGAGTGAATTAAAGAAAGGAAATGTTTATGAGAGTTTCTGTCGGGTCCAAATGATGATGGGATAAACTAAAGAGTCACTCGGTTTGAGCAGGCTAAACGGGATGACCTATCACGAACATTCCAATACATCAAACATTAACCATTCTCGTGTTATTGTTTAATCATCAATTAATTACAACTAATTTCTCATTCTAATTTTACTAATGATTTGACATCATAGTTTTATTTTTAATTAATCCTTACATCCTTGATTCTGTTCTCAATCTCATGTTTCCGTTCACAATTACTAATCATAAAAAGCAACATAATCATTATGAACAATCATAGCACATTATTCATTAATAAACTAAAATCAATAACAGGATTGAACAACAACACGTACTCGTAAAAATCGCACACATAGTGCGAAAAACACGTAACACTTACGCTTTTGTGATAGAAAACTTGTTGTGTTTTCCAGAAGAATGCAGAAAGACATTTGCCTTAACAACATTGAGGCCTAAGCTTTTTAATGCACTCATCTGCAAACTAATGTTGAGAACACTTCAAGCGCTTTGCTGCCCCACCGACAGGAAGAGAACTCTTCATGATAGCTTCCACATCATACATGTTCATCTCAATGTTTGTTACAACATTTGCGCCTGAGAATTTATGGCTGCAGTGTCGTATGCTTCTGCTGCCTATTATTCAGTAGATGTTATCATGCGAGATGCACAGATCAATATTTGAATATTTTATTTAATTGAAACTATCCATGCCATAGAACCATAATACATTCTTTGTTACGTTTAATAAATTAGTGACATCTTTTGAACTTTAAAATGAAGATGATTTAGACTTTGAATTAAGAATTTTAGATAACATCAAACCAGCATAATACAATCATTTACATTGCACGGCTGCCAATTGTTTCAAATCCTAACTCTACTAAAAGAGGGCATAAACAACAAAAAGAACACTTAAAATGACGAAAAATGCTAAATGTTACAAAAGATAATGCCCACAAATTAAACGAAAACAGGTGTGTCAGTGTTTTAAAAGAGCAAGTTGTGATTCTTTTGTGTTTTACCGGAAATCATGAAGTGTTGGCCAATTAAAAATGTTGTATCTCTTTGTGAGGCACCACCTTTGTAATCTCAAACATTTCTGCCAAATGAAAAGAGATTTGACAGATGAATAAACTTACTTTGAGTGATGCACTGCATAGAAAGTACTGCTGCTTCAGCCGTAGGAGTTTCCAGCCTTCTGTGGCATCACCAGGATACAAAACCAAGCAAATCTACAAAATAATTTTTTAATACGAAACTTTATATCTTATTCTTCTTTAAAGGTGAGGTGATAATCAGGGTTGAGAAGAAAACAAAATTCAATAGGATTTGATCTGAAATCTTATAAAGGCGAAGACATGCTTATCTCTCTATGTATTTCATTTATATAATTATAATAAAAACAGGATCTTTGACAATAGATGGGTTATTCCGGAAAAGTATTCAATATTCTATGATACCAGCCTGTTACGCTCGTGAGTGAAGAACTGAAGCGGATTCAAGTTACCTGCCATTGGATAGAAACAAATCAAAATCATCAGCGCATGCTTTCGCTTCCCAGAGATGAATATTGATGGTGTTCTTGGTTTGGTATCTAGGAATCCGCACATCATAAGCTAGTGCTTGAATAACTTCTCTGCCTACCCATTCTCGGCTGGCATACACACCAAACTTTAAGTACTTTAATATTGCTAGCCTAGCTTTCGCTATCATAGAAAATCATGTATCAAAAGATTGCAAAACTAATTTCCACAAATAACTCAAGAGATTTACACTTACCTTCCATCAGGGTTAACCTCGACCTGGCAAAAGAATATGATAGGGTACAAAACGTCATGTCTCATAATTTCCCAAGGGCTAAACTTCTGTTTGATATACATTCAATTTTATGCATCAGTATCTGGAAAAAATGTGATATAATTTCATGGATTAAAAAGAAGGAATATAAATCAAACCTCAAGCCAGTCTTCAGCAACTTCCTCCTGACCTTCTTTAGCGATTATCTGCTTAAATAGTCTGTAAAGATACCTCAAATCGTATCCCCAAGTAGGAAAATTAAGTGTTGCCATGAAATCCAGAAAGCAAGAAGAAAGCCTACCAAGACCACCATTTCCTAATGTTGCATCCTTCTCCTACAAAGATTCATTTTGAAGGGTATATCTATTAACTTTTATACACTAAATATCAAAACCAATCACATATAAAGTAACTTAGATTTATAGAAGAAGCATTTATCTTGAGCACACAAAAGTTCAATTTATTAATACTATTCCCGGCGATTAAATGTACGAAATAACAATCATTTATTTTACCTGGATTGGAACGATTTAGTGACAAATATAAATACTTCAAACTCTGCCGATTGCACTCCTATACCCACCTCCAGGCGATGTTGGCTGCAAACAGTACACTACATCCCAATCTGCCATTATATACGATGGATAATTCTACTTGGGCTTTGCGATGTTGGACTTGACATCTAGACTTCACCAATACGAGGCCTTTGGCTGGCTCATAACACATACCTTCTTCAAGTTGTGGAAATTCATCCATTTGTTGTCGTAAATCAATCACCTTGAGCTTTCTTAAAAACTTCTCCAAGTGGGTAGCTATAATCATCGGTTGAGTTCCTAAAACAAAAATCGAGAACTGAACCAAACCACTTTCGTTTTCACTAGTTTAGTTCGATTTTTAAATTGAACTTGAAAATTTGTTTTTTATTTTATTTTGTTTGATTTGAATTCTCGATTTAATGAGTTTTTTCTAATCTCATTACACCTTATATCTACGATTCTTCGATGATCATCTCCTTTCCCCTCATAATAATCGAACCAAACAAATAAATTAAAAACATTCTCTCCCTTTCTAAGAATCTGAAATTAGTTTTTAGAGTTTTCAAATGACTACATTTATACTTTAACACATATTTAAAACAATTAAAATAACATAATACATTAATTATAATAAATCTATAATACTAATATATGTTGTTTTTAATTAACGTGGAACGCACCTTTAAATTAACGTGCCCTCACTAATCCAAATTTCCGTATTCATCCCCAAAACTTAAACAAGTTTGCATGCTCTCCAACAACTCCAATACCGGATTTCGGAACTCAGTTGAATTGAAATGACGATCCTTGCCAAGGTTGGTCAATTCTTCTTCGGCAATGAAATTCTTCCCTCCTGCGATTCCTACATCATCGCTGTAAGTCCTCTCCCTCTCTCTTATCAATCATCAAACACATGTTGTTAGGGTTTTCATTTTTGGTTAGGGTTTCTGCTTTATAATTTGATGTATCTATATCTAGGGTTGTGAAAGAGATGTTGAAGAGGCTAAGAAACAACCCTCCGCTCATGATGCTACGCGAGAATGTCTCATGCGTTTAATATGGGCTCTTGTCCACTCAAAACGTAAAGAAGAGGTGAAGCGCGGGATCGAAATGATTCAATGTAAACCACAATCTCTTTATATATCTATTTTACTTAACTTCCAAGTGAATATAATATGTATCCGGCCGGAACTGTCTCAAGTTTTTGGAGACTCTGTGTAACCTAGCCACAGTATAACTATGGAAAAACAAATAGAGGCTCTTTATACTCACTATTTAACCTCATAAATATTTTATGAGTTCCTATTTAATAATAGTTTAATCTTAGCAAATTTGAGGCCTATGTTGTAGCTCGTTTTACACGTTCTCAAAGACGGCCTTGTAGAGTAATACTGTTGTTATCTATGTGTGATTACGTTGATAGTAAAATTACTTGTGTATATGGCAGCAACATTACCTTTGACAGGCGATCCTCTGCAGAAAAGGGATAGGACTTATCTTCTGGCTGTTGGATATTATAAAATTGGTGAATATTCAAAGTGTATGGATCATGTTAAGAAATGCCTAGAGGTATTTTTTTTCTTCTTTTTGGCCTTACTCTTACTCTTACATCGGCGTGTTTTCGTCTTGTGTTTCGAATTATGGTCCCTAATCCATGATAAACTGAAAATGTATTATTGATTGAAATATGAACTATCACGGAGAATAATCTGTATAATCCTAAAGCAAATGCTCCTCAGATGCGAGATGATTCAAAAGGCTTCTAATAGAACTACAGCGAATGAACACAATGCTGCATCATTTGATACATTTTTTCTTCTGCAGATTACACCTGACTGGAGGCAAGCATTGATACTTGAGACAGCGGTTAAGAAAAAGGATACAAAAGGTTCTTATCAATTATTGATGTTTCCACATATATTCTCTGCCCCTCATGTTGAGACCAAAAGGAAGGGACTTGATTTGGGCTCTAAATAACACTGACATTGTTTCTATTCCTTCATTGTAGGTGGTGTCCTTGGTTTTGGCTTTACTGTACTTTTTATTGTAATGACTGTTAGTAGCAAACGCATGTCTAGTAAAGAGTGACAGAATCCTTTCTATTAAACATAGCATTGCAGCAGCTGATATGTAAGAGGCAAACATATATGATAATGTCAATTTGCAGCATCTATTACAAACTGGTGGAGATAAGATAATATCCAAGTATTAGATAAGAGATATATGTCTCTTTTTTCATATGTTAAATCAAACTGCTTTGAATTAATGTGCTGTTTTGAATCTTCTGTTTTGAACAATAAGTCTTGTTACGTAAGTGGAAGGTCGAGATACTCGTGCCGAAATGGCGGAAATGGTATTCTACCTAGAAAATCAAATTTTTAAGGGGAATTCTTATCTACTCAACTCAAAAAGTTGAGTAACGTTACCTTTAATGTAAAATGCTTTGAAAACAACAAACAATTGTACTATTTAATAAATAATTAAATATGTTAAACTTAGATGGTATCATGTGATTGGTTGAAGGTACATTACTCATTTTTTAGTAATGGGTAGAGAAGTTGTCCCCAACTTTTAATTTAAAGATTGTAAAAGCCGAATTTTTTTTAATGTACCTTGTTTTTTCAAAAAAATTATCAAAAAAACCCTCTTTTTAAAATATTTACGAAACTGACATGTTTTTGAAAACTCTTTAAGGGTGGCACCATATGGGATGACGCCTCAGTTAAAGGCGATGAGCCAAACCATATGGCGCCTCAGTACAAGCCCTAATTTTTTTTTCCAAATTTTTAAAGGGTGGCGCCATCTGGGATGGCGCCTTAGTGTATTTTTTTTTATTTTAACATGGAAAAAAAAAACAATATTTTTTTTTTTAATATTTAGTACAATAGTTAGATACAAAAAAAACCAATGATTGTGCCTATTTAAATGACCATCGGTCCCACAATCAGGGGCTCTTGTTTGACGTCTTTGTCTAGCACCACGAGGTTGTTGAGGCGTGGCTGGTCTCTGTGTTTGTTTAGATGGCCCCGGCGCATCAGACGATGGCCCCGGGGCATGAGACAAATTCTGCAGCATCTGTCCCCAATAGCCGGGGGGTTGCCGCCGACAACACTTCCATAATCCAGCTGCATGCCCATGTTTATGTAATTTGTATGAGGGGGTTGGGTTGGTTCCATACGGTATGGTTGGCCAAAATGATGCATTGATGGGTGTTGGTATTGATGTAGTGGTTGATGTGGGGTTTGATAGTTAAAAATATGAGGGGTTTGTTGGGTGTATGATGATTGTGGTTCTGAGTGGTAGGAAGATGGGGTCATCATTTGTGGGGGGTTCATTTGTGGGGGGCTTGGGTGTGCGTCGGTAGGTTCGAAAGACTCGTCAGGGCTATAGTAAGGGTTTTGTTGTTATGGTGGAGAGGTTGGTGAATGATGTTGGGCATATTGCTGGGAGGAAGACGCACGTTGGCGGGGGTCAACTAGATACGTCGGCTGAGAGAGGAAAGGTTGTGGTGTGGTAATAGACCTCAACCAGCTCTATATAGTTCTGTTGGCCGAGGAACATGTACAACGGGGTCTGTTAAGATGAGCTGGTGTCGCATCTCCCACTGGTGACACAACGCTGCTACAAAGTTGGTCCACACACCATCCTTCCACTGCGTGTCGACTCTGCGCAGGTGCCACTTTCCCAAATTGGTAGGATCCACCGGAATGTCCTGATGCATACCGAATTGTAGTTTCACTCGGTCGCTTTGGTGCATCTCAACAGTTGTGAATCGAATTATTGGTGTTTTAGAAGTCCACACAGCAGCATCATTTGCATTGGGCTGGTGGTCGAGATCGTCGTAAGGCCTCCAGACAAACTACAAGAAAAATTTGTTTAATGAGTAAGTATACAAAATGTTAGAAATATCTATGGAAGAAATGTTACAAAAGTTGTAGGAAAATATACGTCGTCAGAGCCAATGTGGTCTAGCAGGTTGCGGTAGACTGTTATGGCATTTCTGGGGTTTCTATCGTAGCTCATTTTCAGAACTGTCCACCTGAAAATGTAGTTAGAAAATGAATTAGTTACACCAGAACATATCAGTATAGGCCATAGGCGCAGGGATGTGTATAGACTTACCTTAATGCGTAGGGGAATGTGAAGGGGTTCCGGTTTATTGGAGCTAGTGTTGGCATTCTCGACCAACCCCACGCCTGAAAGAGATAGGCGCAACCATAAAAGGTACACGCGTTTTTATTTTTTGAATTTTTGCAGAGTGCACTATACAGATGTGCCAGGACAACTGAACCCTAACTATATTCGTGCACACTGTTAATGTTAAACAACAACGGGAGATACATAATATTTACACTGTTTCCAGTGCTTTCTGGAAACAAAAAACGATCGAACAATAGCAACAAATAACATCTAGTTTTTTGTATTATGCGTAAGGGGAGGGAATCCTCGTCTAATACGATGGAGTCATGTATTCCCTAAGGCGTTTTAAGTTAATACCTTGCCCCCTAGGTTTACCGTCGGGTGAAGGCTCAGCTTCTTCAATCTCTAGGGGGTGCCCAACAAATCGAAGCATACTTGGCTATTTATATTTACGGGGCCGTTGACGGCCATGCCATCTATGCGGGGGCCCAGTAACATATACACGTCTTGGAGAGTGATCGTGCATTCACCAAAAGGAAGGTGAAATGCGTGGGTCTCCGGCCTCCATCTTTCTAGCAAGGCCAGAATGAACTTTGGGTCTACATGGTATGATGAGATTTTAATCACATCTCCAAATTCACATCTTGTTAGATATGGTTCAGTGATAGGGTCAATGAGGGAAGTATGCGTGTCCACGGCAACGGAACCTTGAAACATCCTGAACAAAAAAAACCAGCAACATTACTAAGACAATAAAATACATCAAGGTTTAATATTGTAAAACAAAATAATACAGGAAAACTTACGAAGTCTTCAATGTTTTTCGGCGTTCCTCAGTGGTTGCTTCCCATCGTGAGTAAAGACATTTTCGTAACTGGTTGTGAGATAATGGAATGGATGCAAAGGTTTGAACAGAAAATAAAAGAATAAGAAGAGTTTGTGATGAGATGAAAATTGTGACATGCTGAGATGGTTTTTATAATGGTGTAAAGGGGGAGTCACATGAGTAGGCATGTGTTCTCTTGCATACTTCTTAGCCTTTGCAGACTGCCATGTGTAGGCATGCTTGTATTGTCATGTCAACAGTGGCCTGAAACAAAAATAATGGTGCAGAGGCATGCGAATGAATAGTAGACGCAAAGTATAGGTATACAGATTCATCAGTCTAGAGGCATGCGAATGAATAGTAAACATTTAAAAATTAAAAAAAAAACATCTCAACTGAGGCGCCATCTGGGATGGCGACTCTCAGTTGATTTTCAAAACGAAATTTATGTTTGGTAGACACCTGAGGTGTCATATGGTTTGACTCCTTGCCTCTAACTGAGGCGTCATCCCATATGGCGCCACCCTGATGGGGGATTTCCAAAATATGTCACTTTGGTAAATTGTTTCAAAATTTGGTTTTTTTGGTAATTTTTTTGAAAATACATGTTATTTTAAAAAAAAAAATCGTAAAAGCCTTTCTAAATTAATCGAGAAATTATTTCCAGCTTGTAAAAGAATTTTGAACTTAATATTAAAGCCGGTATTTTACGAGTTTAAGGTCCGGTGATGTGCCATCGAAGGTGGGCGTTGCCACTAGTTTAGTATTTTCTACAGATAACAAAATTCTCGATATAACAAAAGTGAGCTATGAATAATATTGATAAATACAAATCGTTGTTTCGGTCTCTTATTTTAATATCAAAGTAGAATTCATTATTTTTATTTTTTTACAAAAAGCAAGTTTTTTGCATAACTTTAGATACACACATATACAATAGATAACGATACTTATTATTTGGGATACGATATCTTTTTATACTTCTTTGATATAGTCATATATTTAAGGCCTATCAAGTTTTTCGCGCCGTTGTCAGGGATCAAACTTTTTAATATCGTAATTTCGTTGTTTTGTAGGATAAACTAAGGCAATTTTATGTTTTTATTAAAATTTTCCCAACTTTTGTTGTATGCGAAGAATTCGATACACTATGAATCTCGCCCAACCGAATGACGAAATCGAGCGCTACCTCTGTGTAACACGCTGATTACAGTAAATTCAAAGAGAAATGGCGAAGAACGATCATTACCCCCTTAAGGATTCAGACATGACTTCATAGGAGGAGCCTCATTTGAGCATTGTTCGCCTAGTCATAATGGCGAATAATTTCAAAATAAAACCCTCTCTGTTGTAGATAGTGCAACAGAATCAGTTCTCCGGAAACCCAATAGTGGACCCAAACTTGCATCGTTCTATCTTCGTGTAATTCGTCGATTCTCTTAAGACCAATAGTGTCGAACCTAAAGCCATTCGACTTCGTTTATTCCCATTCTCTCTTAGGGATAAAGCCAGAGCATGTCTACAATCATGTTCCGTCTAATTCCATTACGACATGGAATGAACTTAAGAAGGTTGTTAGTTCTTGGATTGGCTGGAATTTTGGTAAAACAAAGTATATTCAATGTTGATGTCAAGGTGCTGATGTTGTAACATTGAAGTCTTAACACTGGGATGTGTTAAGTAATTAATTACTGAAGTTGGATGTCTGATGTCACATGGCGATGTTGTGACATTAGATCTGCAGAACTGATAACATCAGGTTGTGATGTTATTAGGGTTTGCGTATTAGCTGGAATTGTGGAGAGTGGTTGACTCATTGGATGAGAATATCTTGGGATAGATATTTTCTGTTACATGGGAGATTTGATTGCAGGTCTGTTGGAGAATTAAAAGGTTGAAGATTTAAAAAGATTTTGTGGATAAAATCTGTTTTGAAGATTCAGTTTTAATTAACAAATCTGATCAAATATTGTGACAAGTCCAAGACCAATTCAAGGAGCTATATAAAGCGCACAAGACCAAAGGGAAAGGTACAGAAATACAGAGAGAAGATCAAGAGCATAGGCTGAGTGTCTTGAGTATTTTGTACGAGTTGTATTTACACTATTCTAGGGTTTGAATAGGTGTTAAGTTTCTGTCCTCTCTAGAAGCTGTGAAGCAATAGAGAGTGGTTGTTTGATCGAAGCTGTGAAGTAAGATCAAGGGTACTCAAAGTGGTCTCTTTGAGTGTTTGTAAGGGATTGAGTGGTGTTCTCATACCTAAGTGGTTTCTTAGGTAGGAAGTCATTAGTAGAGTATAAGTTTAGGAGATTGTCAACGGGTTGTTGAGTCTGTAAATTATATCTACAAGTAGTGAATTCCATCCTTGGCTTGGTAGCCCCCATAGTAGGTTGGTTGTAACCGAACTGGGTCAACAATTCTTGGTGTTATTTTACTGTTATTGCTGTCCATTGTGCAGAGTGTGTTGTTGTGACATCACACCTTAACATCACACATCTGATACCAGAAATTCAAAGGTGTTCATTGCTAGATATTTTCTGCTGAGTAAGACGACACAAATTAGGAACAAAATTACTTACTTTAGGCAAATGGTGGGGGAATCATTGTTTGAAGCATGTGAACAATTTAAGGAGCTAATGAGAGAATGCTCACATCAGGTATAAGAGAAGTGACTCATAATTCACACCTTATACAATGGTCTGCTCTACAACATAAGAATGGCCATATATGTCACTGCAAGAGCGACTCTCATGAATAAGTCATTCAATGACGCCGACGCGCTCATAGAAGACATGGATATAAATCATTATTAGTGGGGGAGTGAACACACTCCCCTAGAGAAAAACAACCAGAGGTGTGGTATTTATGAAATTAGCAACTTCGACCACATGAACACGAAAGTGGATGCTTTGACATAAAAGATCGATAACCTGAGCATCACCCTTGCTGCTACTACAGCTGTTGTAACCTCCAGTTGCAAAATCTATAGAGTGTCTGGCCACATCAGTGTTGAGTGCCAATTATTAGTCGAACTCGTTCCTGACCAGGTAAATTATGCCCAACAAAGGAACTTATACTCCAACACCTATAATCCTGGCTAGAGGAATCATCCAAAATTCTCTTATAAGAATAATAATCCTACATTTGCTGCTAGTTATGCACAACCTGCAGTTCCACCTGGATTTCATAGACAAAAGGGAGCCTGTTCTGCCCCTAAAAAGTCCAATCTTGAAATGATGATGGAAAACTTCATTATGACCAAGAGCCGACAAAACGAGGATTTTAAGAATAAGAATATCCACACCAACGAAATGATAAGACAACTAGTGACCAAGGTTGACAACATGGCTACTCATAACAAAATGATGGAAGCCCATATCTCCCAAGTAACCGAACAACAAGCGTTTACATCCACTCCTGCTGGAGCATTTCCAGGATAGCCTGGGCCAAACCCGGAGGGACATTTAAACGTTTGTGACATTGCGAAACGGAAAAGAACTAGAAGTCACTGCTGATAAGAGGCATAAAGGGGAACATATTGAGATCGAACTCGTACCAATGAGAAAGATAATGAGAAAACCCCCAAGGAAAATGAGGTAGCTGAGAAAGAAAAAGAAGAACCATGCGTGCATCCTCCTCCTTATAAACCCCTAATTACATTCCCTCAAAGATTCGTGAAAGCAAGAATTGAGGAACACTTCAAAAAGTTTGTCGAGCTCTTGAAAAAACTCCATATTAACATCCCCTTCACCGAAGCCATAACCCAGATACCCTCATATGCAAAATTCTTGAAGAAGATTCTGACAAATAAAAGGAAGACTGATGACGATGCTAGAGTAGCACACATAGAGAAATGTAGGGCTATCATTCAAAACAAAATGTATCCAGGGAGCTTCTCAATTCCATGCATTATTGGCAACAATGTCATACACAAAGCCCTGTGTGATTTAGGTGCTAGCATCAAAGTAATGTCTTTTTCCATCTATAGGAGACTCAATCTAGGTGACCTGAAACCTACAATATTGTTCTTACAGCTAGCTAATAGATCTATAAAATACCTAGTAAGAATAAATGAATATTGAGAAGTTGTTATTTTAAGAAAATACTCTTCTCAATGTTGATTGTTGATTTTAAGTGAATGATTTTAGAAAAGAATGATTTTGAAATGACATGCAGGAATATAACTTCATTGTGACAGAGGGGCCACAACCACCCCCAAATTTTTTTAAAAACTTTTCGTATATGAGTAAAAATACAAAAATACCCTTACTTAAATTAAAAATTACAACATTACCATTGAAACATAACTCTTTCTTTTTTTGTGTTTATTTTTCCTCTCTCTTTTCTCATTTCAAAACAGACTATTTCTTTCTCTCTTATCACTGTTCCACTCGCCGCAACTGACGTACATGGTTGTCCGTTTCGTCTGTCCATCCACGCCATCATCGCCACGCTGCACGAAAGTTGCTGTTGGTTCGTCCATTCCTTCAGTCCCTGTTTGTTGCTGTGAGTAACAAATCATTTTTTTTCATTCTTTTTATGTTGAACAATGTGAGTTTTCATTAATATATTGGAGTTTCTTGTCATTTTTTGTTGAGCAATGTTAATGTGAGTTTTTAGTTTTCATTTTTTTCCTGTTAATGACCACCAAGGTTTTGTTAAAGTGTAATTTTTTTTTCTGTTTTGTCAATGTTAATGTGAGTTTTTTGTAATTTGTAATCAAGGTTTTGTTTTGTTAAATTGTTTCTTTGAGCAATGATAATGATGTTGAGCAATGTTGACAATGTTGACAATGTTGGAGTGTTTTTTTTCCTGTTTTGTCAATGTTGAGCAATGTTGTTAAAGTTTATATATATATATATATATATATATATATATATATATATATATATATATATATTAATTTTGTGTTTATTACAACTTAGATATTTATATACATTATAGTATGAATATTTGATCTATAAATTTTAGTTTAAATTTGTGACCACCCCAAACTTTGTAATCTAGCTCCGCCATTGATGATATGAGATTTTTTCTTTCACTTAAGAATTACTTTGGATCGTTGGCTAGGATGAAAAGAGAATTTGATTTGCACTCTCTCAACAAAGATTTATTTGAGAGAATATGATTTTAAGACAAATATTCTTAGAGATGAAGATCCTTTATTCTAAGTGTTCTGGACCGGGCAAGGCTTCCTGCCCTTAAGGGCCAGGCCCAATCCATCATAATTGGCGAACAGGCCCAATAGGCACAATATAGCCGTTGGGCACAATATAGCCGTTGGGCGTGTCCCCTTCACGCGCAGAGTAGTTCACGCGACCAACTACCTCCCCGGATATCACGGAAACAGTTAGAAAGACCACGCACTTCGCCCTCCATCTGGCAACACCTCATTGGTCGATGAGGCACTTTGCTCGCCAACAATCTCCCTATAAAAACCCCCTCGCTTGAGAGGGGCAGGTATCAAAAATCATATACTTGACTTCTCTTACTTGCTTTCCCCTTTCTTTTGACCAAATACTTACTTTGGCATCGGAGTACCCCGCAGGTACCTCCACCCCTTTTCCTTTCCTATGAGCATCAACTCTTGTCCTACACGAAGGCCGCGACGATCTCCTTCTGGTCCTCTCCGATCAGTGGCGCCGTCTGTGGGAAACTTCGCTTCCCCGTCTTTTTGAATCAAGATCCCTCATCTTTTCACCCAAAAGACCAAAGCTTTCATCTCTCTCCAAAATCCCAGATCATCATGGCTTTCGTTAAGAGTGACATCCAAGAGCCTGTGGCCGCCGCTGCCAATGTCGACAAGGATGCTTTCGTCGGGAATGTCCCATCTGAAAACCACCAGCGCAACGGTGGACCGGCTTCCCCGAAGCCCGACGAACAAAGACCACGAGCACAAGCCGTGGAACTTTCCTTCGAACCCATTCCGGTTCCTCAAGGCGCTGATCCGACCACCGCAGCGCTCATCGCCTCTTTGAACAACTCCAATCGTTTCATCATCCAGCAGGGAGAAAAGATCAGTGCCCTCGAGCACGCCCTTCAAGAGCATCACACTTCAGAGACGCCGAACCTCTCCCCGCCTCCGCGAGTTCAGTCAAAGCGGAGATGTGATAGTCCTTCCCCGGTCAAGGAACGTTCAAGATCAGGGAGCCCAACACCCGACCTTGCTCGCCGACGTCGTCGTTCTCCTAGGAAAACTAGACACTCCCCTGTTTCCAAAAGACATCGACATTCGGACAAATACGAGCATAGGCGTACCCGCGGACACTCTCCTCTCCGCAGTCAAAGCCGCGACCACAGTCTTTCTCCATCATTCTCTCACAACTCTAGCAGTGACGACGAAGCTCAAGGCCCATTCACGAGAAACATTGTGGACACCCGAATCCCCCGCGGGTTAGAAAAACCTCCCACACTAGCGACGTACGATGGCACATCAGATCCTCATGAGCACCTGGAGAACATCGAAGCTATGCTCCAGTACCATGGTGTCTCCGGAGCCATCCGGTGTAAAATATTCCCCATCACCTTGAGGAAAGGTGCGATGACATGGTTCAAAAGACTCCCTCGAGGATCCATCTCCTCCTGGCGCAACCTCAAAGGCCAATTCACTCGCCATTTCACAGCCTCCCGACGACATCCAAAGACGAAGGCAACGTTAGAAGCCATCATACAAGGCAGGGAAGAACCCCTGCGGGAGTACATCGAGAGATTTAATAAGGAGGCAGTGGAAGTCAGAACTTCCGATCACATGAAGAAGTACCTCCTCGAGAAAGGACTCCGACCGAAGAGCGACTTCTGCAAAGCTGTCGGGATCGAAGCTCCCCGAACGCTGACAGAGCTTCTCCACATGGCGAAAGATTACATCCGCTACGAGGAGAAAGAGGCCGCATACCGTGCCCGGGACGCAAGAGATCGGGAAGCACCCCGAGCACCCAAAAAAGAGGAGCCAGAGCCATCCCGTAAGGGGAAGGAGAAGCGACGGGAGGAGCGTCCCCGTGAAGGCAAAGGGTCAGCTGGCCGATTCAATGAATACACTGTGCTCACTACCTCGCGTGAGCATATTCTCTCCGACTGTATCAACACCGAATTCAAACAAGGAGGCGTCAGGTTCCCTAAACCAACCACGTCAAAAGGAAACGTCGACAAAAGCAAATACTGTCGTTTCCACCGTAGTCACGGGCACGTGACGGAAGATTGCGTGCACCTCAAGGACACCATAGAGATCCTCATCAAAGAGGGTCACCTGAAGCAATACGTGAAGAAGGGAGAGTCCTCCCGACGAGACACGTCTGATCCGAAGAAAGAAGCAGAATCAACCCCCTCCAGTCCTCCCCCGCAGGTCGCAATGTCCATCAGCCGACCAGAGGACTTCCTTGTTCCTGACCATCTCGACCCGACTTCCCAGGCATTCATACACAGCACTTGGGAAGCCTTTCCTACGACCATGGTTATCTCATGTGGGGGGTACCATGAGCTCACGATAGGATCCATAAAATGAAACTTTGAACAGCTAATAGACAGCAGCCCCGACCAGTTGTACACGGTCGGCAAGGGTAAAGGGCGTTCGCAGCCGATCACGTTCTACAGAGAAGAACTCCCTGGAGGATCGCCGAACTCCCACATTCCTCTGCTGATCAGGGCCAAATTATCATCTACCAACGTGCGAAGAATCCTGGTCGACCAGGGCAGTTCCGTGGACATCATGTACTCCAGCCTGTTCCGCGCACTGAAGCTGAATAAATCTAATCTCTCCCCGTACATAGGATCTGATCTCCAAGGATTCAATGGAGCAACGGCCCGACCTTGGGGTTACGTGGAGATACCAATCACGTTTGGCGAAGAAGAGGCATCTCGGACAATCAAAATGCAGTTCTTAGTCATTGATTGCCCGTCGCTCTATCAGTGCATCCTCGGCAGACCAGCTCTTGTCGAACTCGTTGTTGTCCCCTCGACGGTCCACCTCAAGCTCAAGTACTATACTGAGAAGGGACACGTCGCAACTCTGCACGGTGACATCGAGGCTGCCCGCAGATGCTTCGAGGCCGCAACCAAGGGGCAGAGCCAGATCGCGACAACAGCAAAGTCGGCAAAGCGCACCAGAGAAGGCGAGGTTCCAGCCGAAGATGGCCAGCCAGAGAAAAAGCCCACGCTTCCCGTACACACCATCGACCTCGACAGCAGGATTACTGAAGATGGAAACAAAGATCGGGACGAGGACAAGAAATTAGGAGTGACAAGCTCCCAGTCTCCTACCCTTCTATGACCAGTTCCAGATGTGGAATTCGAGATCATCACCTTCAGCAACAACCCCAACGGGGGAGTGAAGATAGGCGCTGGTCTCCCCGACGAGGTAAAGAAGGAGTTGAAGATATGCCTCGACGACAACGCCGATCTGTTCACCTGGGGTGCAGCGGATATGCCCGGCCTTGATCCAGAAATTGCGTGTCACCACTTGACCATCAATCCAGCTGCCCGCGCCATTGCCCAACGACGAAGGAAACAATCCGAGGAAAAGGCACAGGCTGCCGAAAAACTTGTACAAGACCTCTTAGAGGCAAAATTTATTTCCGAGGCCAGGTATACGACCTGGCTCTCAAATATTGTACTTGTAAAGAAAAGTAATGGAAAGTGACGCATGTACATTGACTACACCGATCTCAATCGGGCTTGCCCGAAAGACGCTTACCCACTACCGAGCATAGATAAACTCGTAGATAATTCTGCAGGATTCAAGCTCTTGTCCTTCATGGACGCTTATTCGGGATACAACCAAATCCCAATGGCAGACGAGGACAAGAGATACACGACATTCATGACCTCCTCGGGGAATTATTACTATAACGTAATGCCCTTTGGACTGAAGAATGTCGGGGCCACATACTAACGCATGATGAACAAAGTATTCCGACCAGAAATCGGCGACATGCTCGAGGTATACATGGACGATATGATCGTGAAATCCGAAGAGGAATCCGACCATACCACCCACTTGCGTAAGGTGTTCGACCAAGCTCGAAAATGTAAAATGCGTTTTAATCCAGAAAAATGCACATTCGGTGTGCGAGCAGGAAAATTCCTCAAATTTTACCTCACCGAAAAAGGAATAGAAGCAAACCCAGACAAATGTCAGGCACTCGTGGAATTCCCCACGCCGCGGTCGAAGAAGGCGATACAATCCCTCAACGGGATGCTCGCGTCCCTTGCTCGCTTCGTAAGCAAGTCCGCCCAGCACGCCCTGCCCTTTTTCAAATTACTCAGGAAGGAGGCAAATTTCGAATGGACGGACGAGTGCGAGCAGGCCCTCGCCCATTTCAAACAAGCTCTGTCCGAACCACCGGTATTGTCCCGACCAGACCGCGGGGAAACCATATACCTGTACCTCTCCGTGGCCAACGAAGCAGTAAGTGCAGCACTCATTCGCGAGACTACTGACGGGCAGAAACCCATCTATTTCACCAGTAAAGCCCTACAAGGACCCGAAGTCAGGTACACGCAAATAGAACGAGTGGCCCTTGCTCTCATAATTACCGCGAGGAGACTCAGATATTACTTCCTGGCACACACTATCGTCGTCAGGACCGACCAGCCAATTAGGCAGCTGTTAAGCCGACCAGATATGGCGGGCAGGATGCTAAAATGGTCCCTCGAACTGGCCGAGTTCGACATTCACTACGAAGGGAGGAAAACCCTCAAGGCACAGGTCCTGGCCGACTTCGTGGCAGAAATGACTCCGGATTTGTCCCCTCCGGGAGGGACACAGGAATGGATCATTTATGTGGATGGCGCGTCCTGCCCCTCGGGCAGCGGGGCAGGAATTATCCTCGAAAACGAGGAAGGGACCCTGATCGAAGTATCCCTGATCCTTTCCTTCAAAACATTCAACAATCAAGCCGAGTATGAGGCCTTCCTCGCAGGATTACGACTCGCCAAAGACGTCGGCGCGAAGAAAATAAAAATCTGCACAGATTCCCAACTCGTGGCGTCTCAAGTACGAGGAGAATTCCAAGCAAAGAATGACCAACTCGCCGAATACTTGGTCTTGGTGAAAGACAAAATGATGGAGTTTGAAGCATGGAAGTTCAGCACGTCCCGCGCGAACAGAATACCCGAGCAGACATCCTCTCTAAACTAGCCAGCACCAGGAAAAAAGGTGGAAACAAATCCATCTTACAAGATATACTGGCTAGCCCGAGCATTACGAAGCCCGACCTGCCAGATGTTAACGTCATCGGAGAGCCCCATTGTTGGATGACCCCAGTATACAATTATCTCACCAAAGGGGAACTTCCCGAAGACAGTAAGGAGGCCAGTGTGACTAAGCGACGAGCCTGCTCGTACGTACTGATCGAGGACAAGTTATATCGATGAGGATTCTCCATCCCCCTGTTAAAATGTGTCGACGAGGCCCAGGTCCCCAGGATCTTACAAGAAATTCACGAGGGCATCAACGCACAACACCTAGGGGAAAGATCCCTGGCTCGAAAAGCTTTGCACGCGGGATATTATTGGCTGACCATGTAGCACGACGCCAAAGAACATGTGCAAAAATGCGACCGCTGCCAGCGCCACGGGGACATGCATCTGGTACCACCCAACGAGTTGAAGACTCTCTCCTCGCCGTGGCCCTTCGCCTGGTGGGGGATGGACATCCTAGGCCCCTTTACAATGGGATCTTATCAAAATAAATTCCTAATCGTGGTCGTCGACTATTTCACAAAATGGATTGAAGCCGAAGCGCTCGCCAAGATCACAGCCTTCAACATACTGCGTTTCTACAAAAGAAACGTCCTCGCCAGATTCGGGGTACCCCAGGCCCTCGTGACCGACAACGGAACCCAGTTCACGGACAGAAAATTCCAAGACTTCGTTGCCAAATTGGGAACGAAATAACACTTTACTTCTGTCGAGCATCCCCAAACCAACGGGCAAGTGGAGGCCGCGAACAGAGTGATCCTACGCGGATAAAAACGAAGGCTAGGCGAGGCCAAGAAAAGATGGGTCGAGGAGCTCCACAGCGTCCTCTGGGCGTACAGGACAACACCTCACTCCACCACCGGGGAAACCCCTTTTCGACTAGCGTATGGAACAGAGGCGGTAATACCGGTGGAGATAAGGGAGCCCTCCAGAAGGACAGAAGCTCCCCTCGACGAAGAGATGAACAATGAGGCTCTACGCGAGGAACTCGATCTGGTAGAAGAAATAAGATCAGGGGCTGCCCTCCGCGAGGCCACATTGAAGCAACAAATAACGATGCGACATGACGCCAGAGTCATAAAGCGCGACTTCCCCGTAGGCAGTCTGGTCCTGCGCAGAAACCAGAAGGATTCTCGCGAAGGGAAACTGGCAGCGAACTGGGAAGGACCCTATAGGGTCAAGTCCAAAACGGGCACGGGAGCATATTACTTGGAAACACTGGATGAAAAACAACTTTCTCGACCATGGAATGCTGAAAAACTCAAGCAGTACTATAGCTAAGTCCTTAACCACGAGGATAGACAAGTCGCCGACATAGTCACCCCAAAACGGGGAGAGTTGTGCGACCATCGTATCGTGCCCTGGTGAAGCGCGACACGCATTACAACGCCGGCCAGCTTCTGCTCATTGTACGAGCAGATCCTGCGCACAATGGGGATACCTCAACCGAGCTTCGTCGTTGCCGCACCATTCAGGCAGGACACCCAGCTCGCGATGGGAACAGTCCAAGCCTATGAGATTAGTACCTCAAACGAAGTCCTAGCCTCATCATGGGCGGAACCACTTCGCCCTCCTCAGTAGGTTTTACGCCTAGCCGGGGACACACGCACACATATAAACAAAAAGAGCAAAGTCCATGATAAAACATTCATAATCCAAGTATATTAAAGTACCGTCCTTGACCGGATAATGTCATAAATACAAGAAAAAGGGGCAGCGCCCATACACATTGATAAATACAAATTGATAAGGGCACGCAGACCCACAAAACATGCTAAAAACAACAAAGTCCTATTCTGCGACTTCGCTCTCCTCTTCGGCAGGAACAACTTGACCGTCCACCACTCTGTTGAACAAACCCATCCCATCCGTCGTAAGCTGCACATCAGAATTAAGGGCCACCATCCGCTCCTTTGCAGCATTGAAGCCAAACTCAGCAGCTTTCAGATTGTCCTCACCTAGGACTCTAATCCTGTCGATCAAGTCAGCCCGCGACGTTAGGGTCTTCTCGTCATCATTTTCATCCTGGATGGCTAAAGTCAAGCCCTCCAATTCAGAGATCCTCGCCCGCAGATTTGCCTTCTCCTCTTCAGCCGTGAGCGCAGCCAACTTCAACTGGGTCACCTTCGTCTGAAGCAACACTTTGGCCTCCTCGTGACCTTCAAATTGTTTTAAATCATTGAACAGCTTGTTATTCTCCGCCTCCAATTCGGCAATCCTATTCTTGAACATCACGAGGGTCGCCCGAGTAGCAGCTTCATCGTCGGCAAGGACAAGGGCAGCTTCAAGGACCCTAAACATGCCCGCCGCATCCTGGCACAACTGTTTTCTCCTCACCTTAGAGTTGGCGTTCAGAATAGCCACGACTTCAGAATCGTGGACCTCTATCGAATCCCCCTCAGCGAACAAATCTCGACGCGTGTAGCAGGCGGGCAAGACAAAGTGGCCGGTACCAGACCCCCCCGGACCAGCAGCCACAGAAGTCCCCGCGGTATCTCTCTTCCTTTTGAGGGAACCCTCCGGGGTCAGCGGTGCCGAGGCTCTCTCCGGGACGGGGGTAGATCCAGCTGCAAAACTCTCCATCACTGTCTGCTTGGGCACCCCGGTCTTGGCAGCTGTGATCGCTTTCTTGTGAACCTTCGCAGCCTGCGACCTCATCAGACGCTCTCGCATGTCAGCCATCATACCTCCGAATACACACATCAAGTCAGAATCAAAAGAATTTAAAGAAATAAAACCAAACAGTGGAGCATACCAAGCAAAGTCATAGCATCATCATCGTTATCACACTCAAGGAGAGCTTTGACATTAATATATCTAGCTGCTCGGGCAGGCCCATCCTCCCCGACCAACTGATTCCCGTCCCGATCAACGACGAAGGCCGGAGTAAAGCTCTCCACGTAAGCATAGAGGATCCTGTACGACTCCTTATCCGCCGGGAAAAGCTGCTCATGCTCACCAGGAACTGGTCTGTTCGGCGCTTAAAATGGGTGTAGACCCATTCCAAAGGAAAGATGGAGACCACACCATCCCTTTCCCGACCATCCACCATCACCCTCTCAATGGTCGAGATGCTCCTCTTCGCCTCTTCGGTTATAGGCTTCACAATCAGAAACCTGTCCTTGAAATTGCGTATCGAATCAGAATACGGCCAGAACAGCCTACTCTGTTGCTTAAATGATACCCAACTATGTTTCGACCCCGCCGTGCTCCGCTGAATTTGTAAGAGGCAGAAGAAGAGATCCGTGGTCGCCCCGATATTGAGATAACGACACACTAACTCAAAAGCCCTTATAAAAGCCAAGGCATTTGGTTGAAGCTGGGACGGGCACAAGGCCAAATGGGTGAACAGGGAGGATTGGAAGTCAGTGAAAGGGAGACGCATCTTGGCCTCCGTAAACGCAAATCCGTACATAGGGAAGCGCAATCCCGGGTATGAGGAACATATTCTATCGTACTCCCCGGGGCGAAATGCTTTCCATGCCCGTGGAGCGTCCTCGTCGCGTCTCTCCAGCAAGTCGAAATCCTGTATCTCCTCGAAGGAGAAGGTTGATCGAAAAGACAAAGGCTCATGTCCAAGCCAGTCGAGGTCCCCTCCCGCGACCTTAATATTCGAGTAATCGGCGGACACACTAGGCCCCTCTTGTACTTCCTGTGCGTTGGGCATAACTTCATCGCGGGGTTCAGCCATTTTCACCTGAAAAGCAGAGGAAGAGAAGTGAATTCGACATCCGCGATCAAATCCACCCTTCCACCACTAATCAAGTGAAAGGGCGTTAACGAATCCGAGGACAACCACGTGCTCGTATAAATTACCTACCAATAGCTAGGAGAGGTCTCCGCGACCAGAACTTGCAGATGCACATACGAGGACACATGTTCGTCCCAAAATCACGCCAAAACTCCGAACAGGCGTAGTGCCCGACTACAAACTAAATTCTACACCTAACCAGATTCTACAAGGATCTACGCTAACAATTTCTACAAAATTCTAGAAATTCCAAAAATTCATCATGTTCTTCACAAAATTTCCTGGAATTCATGTGTTCATCAAAGAACACATGAAGTTCAACCAGAAAATATGAACTTCAACCAAAAAACCTATAAAAATATGCAGAAAGGGAAGAACGAACTTACAAGTACAAGAAGAAGTTGACGGTGGCGAAGAGAAGCTCCGGCGAAGACTAATTGCAGAGCAAACGAGAGCAAAGAGTAAAAAATTTCTGAAATTATGAAAATGAAACCTTCCCCCACCTTTTTATAACCATTTGATCGTGGGGAATAGTGAAGGTCATCATAGCCTATACGCCCCTAGGACTGACAAAGGTCATAAATGCTCACCACATGTCACAATAACTCTTCACCTGGTTCAGCGCAGAAATATACTAGCCCTTGGCCCCCACGAGTAAGTCTCTTCGTCAAAGGGAACACATCCGTGCAGAGATGCTCGCCAAAAACTCCCATTTCTCCGAGGACGCTGCAAACCCTGATCGACGCTTCGCGCTAACAGCTGACGACCACATCTGGTCGGGCACGAAAGGAACGTTTCAAGCGAGCATCCACCTCCCCGACAGTGCAGTCGAAGTCGCAGCTGCCTAAAGTCATTGCTCGCCAACAATCTCCCTATAAAAACCCCCTCGCTTGAGAGGGGCAGGTATCGAAAATCATATACTTGACTTCTCTTACTTGCTTTCCCCTTTCTTTTGACCAAATACTTACTTTGGCATCGGAGTACCCTGCAGGTACCTCTACCCCTTTTCCTTTCCTACGAGCATCAACTCTTGTCCTACACGAAGGCCGCGACGATCTCCTTCTGGTCCTCTCCGATCACTAAGAATATGATTTTAGTGAGAATGTAATCATGGAAGAATATGATAAATTTTCTCTCTTAAACTCTCATTGAAAATGTGTGAAATGGAAGAAGTGAAAAAGACTATATAACAAGAACTACAAAAATGCCATTGCATGTGTAAATGGTATGAAGCTGATTTACCGAATTACCATTATGAAAAAGATGATACTCTTGATGTGAGGCTTGATAGTCTTCTTCTTGGTGAATTATATTGTCATTGGTTCAAAAAACAAATCCTCTTTGATGGTGCATAATTAAGATACTGTCATTTGGAGATTTTTTTGATACTCTAACATGAAATAAATTATTTTCTATAATGATCAAATGCTTTTCTTTCTTTTGTAACTAGCTTAATAATAAACTTGAGAATAGTTACTTTTCTCATCTCATTGATGATAAACTTTATTTATACATATTTGTCTTATTTATTTTCACTCAAGAGCACACATCAAATAATAATTAAGATCATAATCTTAATTAATTTACAAAAAAGTTTGTTATCTTCAAAGTATGAAAAACATTTTCTCTTGACAAGCTTATCGACAAAACATTCAGCTCAATAAAAGCTTTGTGTTGTTTAATTTAGGTGCAATTTACAATCATATTGGTTTTTCTTTCGATTGGAATACCGTTGACGGATGTCGCCAGGTCTCTCGTGCTTTTATAGGTGTCATTGGATCATTCGACTTCCTTAAGGACAATGCCTCTTTGAAAATATCAGTGAGAAGTTCCAACACCTTTGATTTATGCGTGGAGTGTGCCTGAATGTTGGAGAAGCTCATGTCTATTAAAGTTCAATAGTATTTCTTTAAAAACACCCTCACATTTACGTTCGAGGTCATAACGTTGTTGTTTTCTAGTAGTGAATTTGAGGTGAATACAAGAAAGGATTAGTCGTGAGATTTTTAGGATTAAGAAGTGTACCTTGAGGTTTTGTTTGTGAGTTCAGAGTGAAAGATAAAGTAGGACTTAAAAAAAAGGAAAGAACTGAATGAAAACTGATCGGAGGTGATCAGACTAGATCGTCGTGGCCTTCGCGTAGGGCAGATGATGATGTTCGTAGGAGAGGAGGGGGTGTACCTGCAAGGCACTCCGACGCTCAAGTAAGAAAAGGTCAGAGAAAAGGGCAAGTACAAAGTATGTTCTTAGGATGATTATTGGATACCTGATTCTCTCAAGAGAGATGGTTTATATAATGCCCCTAACGCGTGGCCAACGGTCCCTATTTTCGGGGCAAAATAATTGTTTCCCGAAGAATGAGTAACTACCCAAAACTAGCCGTTATGTCGAGCAGGGTGCCCAAAACTAGTCGTTACGTCGGGCAAAGGCGTAGTTCCGGACACATGCCCATGACTGTCCTAGGACTAATGGAGCCGTGCATGACGGGCAGAAGTACCGGGGAGGGGCAGATGTCCTTGGGGTTCATCCGTCCAAGGGTGTCCGGTTGTAGGGCAGAAAGGTAAATTCTGCCCCTTCGTGGATTGGACTTAGGCAATTGGGTCGTTATGGGAGCAGAAGTGGATTGGGCCATGCCTAGCCATTGGTCCAGTCTAGAACATTAGCCCCCCAAGTCGTTCCTCCCGAGCATGAGAGTGATGACTTAAGGATAGTCCGTTGTTCCGAGGAATTTTAACGGAGTCGTCGTTTGGTGACAGAGGGAGTTGTCTCGTGGTGCCCGTGGGCCGTAGTGTTCGTAAGGCTTGCAACAACGTTTGGTTTGCCCTGCGTACGGGGAGACCAACAGTTAGGAGGAACTGAAATGATGGGGCGCCACGTGTGCCTCGAGCCCTGTGCTGCAGTAACTAGGCAATGATGGCTAGTCTAGGGCCATTATGTCCTATACGAGGGTGCTTCTGCACGTGCTCCCCAGCTGTATTTAAGGAGAGAGAATCTGGTCATTTACAATTTCGTTTCTCTCTCTTCTTCTTCGTCCTTCTCAGAGGTTCAGTTCATCGCCACCGTCGACCATCGCTTCAGCCACCGCGACAAGCTTCGAGCACTTCTTCTTAGCCTATCTTACCATGTAAGTCCTCTACTTCCTTGTTTTCCTCCAATTTTTCCATTCTCATCTTAGAATGCATGTGGTTAGGTTAGTTTTAGGTGCGATAGTGGTACCTCTCTGGTGGCTGTTGGTGGTGGGCGGTGGCTAGGCCATCTTCTGCTGCTGATGTGGCCGCCGGAGTCCTTGAGGGAGCTTAAGAGTGAGGTCGTTACCGGCGCTGTTACGATGATGACGCATGCGTAACCGGCGTGGTTGTTCAGTTTTCGGCCCTCTGATGCAATTTTCGGTGGATGTATGAAGTTTCTGGTGGATCTTCAAATGGAAACTGGGAAGTGGTTCGAGGAAGCTCCTCGTTGTATGAGGGGTTTGCCCCGAACATCTTCTCATGGGAGGCTCTTGTATTTTTGTTTAATTTAGGGCTTAGGCCGGAGACGTCGTCCTTAGCCATTTGCGCGCCCTTTCACTTGACTAGCGGTGGAAGGGTGGATTTGATTTCGCGGTCTAATTCACTTTTGTCCTCTACTTTTCAGGTGATCGAGATGGCGACAGGGCCCGACGAAGAGATTTTAATAGATTCGTCAGAGGAGAGCTCCTCGGAGAGTAGCAGCATAGAAGCTTCAACTGCATTCAGCAAAGTCGGGGAGGAGCTCGAGGAAGATTCTGTAGAGGAGGTCTGTGGCAGAGCCTGCCGAGCATGAATCTACCTTCGCGACTTTCACCGGGGACGTTTTCACGGTTGTTGGACCAGAGGGGGGATGGAAGGTACATTTCCCCTCCCAAGACGATCAGATATATACGGATTACGGGGAAAGATTCTCCATGTACGAGTATGCCTTTAAGGAGCTGAGGTTGAGGCTGCCCTTCACTGACTTCTAGCAGTCCATTTTCGTACACCTGGACCTGGCCCCGTCACAATTGCACCCTAACTCGTTGGCGTTCATTCGCGCCTTCGAGCTGACCTGTGAGTTCCTGAAGGTAGGAGCCATGATGCCTTTGTTCTTCACCGTCTTCCATCTTTAGAGGCAGGTCACGGGGAGGAGATATGGCTGGGTGTCGTTGAAGCAACCTCGAAAGTTGTTTAAGCCCTTCTCGGAATCTACCCAGACATTCAAGGAGAGGTTTTACATTATTGAACCTGTGTCGGGGTGAGCCCAAGACAGCACGTACGTTTGGGCGGTGTCCATTGACGAGAATGGTAATGACATGCGTGACGGGAACGGGAAGTTGATCGGGGATAGAGAGTTCAAGTTTCCCTTTCATTGGAGTGGACGTCATTTCTCTAAGGAGCCCAATGGTTATCTTGCTCAGCCGAGCATGTTGGACGAGAAGGACCTGGCCGGCTATGAGAGGCTGGTGAACTATGTCAATTCTTTCCGGCTTGCTGATTGCTAGACGAAGAAGGGTGACCCGATTTTTAAGGAGGATGGTAGTCAATGGGTGGAGTACCGTTACATCAATACAAAGGCGCTTTTAGAGTGCAAGACTTCTGTAGATGCTTATAAGCTGCTAAGTAGTTTTAGCTTTTTGACTTGCCCGAATTGTGTTTTCTTCGCCATCATCTAATATGTTTATTGTGTTTTCGCAGGTGAGATGCCTTCCGGCCATGAAAAATGGTGAAGAATGCTGTTGCGAGGAACAAGCCTGGTGTGGCCGCTCCAAATTCTCGATTTCCCCAGCGGGTACCACCTCCTCCACCACAGATGGGGAGCTCCTCGCCCATCCCTTCCTTCGCTCAGGGGTCTCCAGCGCCTTTGGTTTCAAGGTTCAAGAGGACATGGGCCAACGAGCTGGTGGACCTCAGCCGGGCGGCTGAAAAGTGCAAGTTCGAACTTCCTCCCTGCCTCCATGACAGGAAATACTTTGAGGGGACGTCTCTGGTGGTTCCTCGGGCTGAATCTCTTAAGTTGGAAGGCATGGATCGTCTGAGTAAACGGGCATTATTGGCGCAAGATGCCTCCGCGGTGGTCCACGTTTTGGATATGGCGGCGGTGTACGTGGAGGGCGATACCTCCTCCGAACTTGAGCTTAAGAGGGCCCAGGCGATGATAACTGCTCTGGAGGAGAAGTTCAAGAAGGCCAAGAAGGAGGCCAATGCTGCTTCCGCTGCGAGGAAGACATCAGAAGAGGAAGCTGCCCGGTTAAGGGGAGAGAATGAGACTTTGGCTGCTGAAAAGAAAGCTGCCGAGGATCAGGTCGAGCAGCTGAGATCTGTAGGTGCTCCAGCCGAGGATGAGCCTGAGGACGTAAAGGCGTTGAAGACCACGGCGAAGATAGTTGCTCATATGCTTCGGGTGGAAGAGAACGTGTTTTCCATTGTGGAGGAATCGTTCGAGAATGTTGTGGCCCAGCTCAGGCTGGTGAACCCCGACGTCTAAATTTCCAAAGAGGGTACCAACTTTCTCAACCAGGTGGAGAATGGTAAGATAGTAGTCCCTGAGTTTCTTAACCTTGGTGCCGAGCATGCCCGTCCCAAGGAAACCCAGTCGCCGCGGCCTATCCCCGAGCAGTTAGAATGCGTCTAGGATCAGACGGAGCGGATGGAGGAATGATTTCTTTTTATCTTGTTGTAATGTATTCGGCCTGCGTGTCGTGTTTTGATGTATCTTTATTTTTTTGGGGGGCATGGCCCCCTTGTTTTGTAATATGCACAACTTGTGGCCCTTGTGGTTACTTTAAATTAATTGTATGTGTCCGGTCAGTGTGGTCGGTTTTGTATGCTTACGCATGGCTTTTATTGCTTATTTTTTCTAAGTTTTGCACTGTTGCTCGATAAGCTTTATCCCCGCAACAGGGATCACTGATTTATTTTAAGATTTAGGGAATTGCTCGACGTAGATGTGTTCGACAGTGAGGGAGACTGGTCGAACGACCGGGGAAGTGGTTTCGCCAGTGATGAGACTAGGATCTCGGTTGAGGTACTAATCCCATAGGCTTAGACTATTCCCACCGCGAGCTGGGTGTCCTGCCTAATTGGTGTGGCAACGGAGGAGCTCGATTGAGGTATCCCCGTTGTGCGCAGAGTCTGCTAGTTCCATAAGCAGAAACTGGCCGACGTTGTAAAATGGACCGTGCTTACACCGGGACATGGTCCTGTGGCCGAGCCGTCTCCCTGTTAGGGGTGATATCGTCGGCAGTTAGTCCGACCTCGTGGTAGGTTCTAACTGTAGTATTGTTTGAGCTTTTCAGCATTCCATGGTTGAGAAAATGGTTCTCCGTTCAGAGTTTCTAAGTAGTAGGCTCCGGTGCCCGATTTGGACTTGACCTTGTAGGGTCCTTCCTAGTTCGCGGCCAACTTTCCTTCGCGTGAATCCTTCTGGTTCATGCGTAGGACCAAACTGCCAACGGGGAAGTCGCGCTTTATGACCTTAGCATCGTGGCGCAAGGTTATTTGTTGTTTCAGTGAAGCTTCACGGAGAGTTGCTCCTGACCGTATTTCTTCGACCAGATCGAGCTCTTTTCTTAAGGCTTCGTCGTTCATCTCCTCGTCGAGGGGAGCTTCCGTTCGTCTGAAAGGTTCTCTAATCTCCACCGGTATCACCGCCTCGGTTACGTAAGCTAATCGGAAAGGGGTTTCCCCGGCGGTGGAATGTGCTGTTGTTCTGTAGGCCCAGAGCACGCTATGTAGCTCTTCGACCCATCTCTTCTTGGCGTCGCCCAACCTTCGTTTTATACCGCGAAGGATTAACCTGTTAGCAGCCTCTGCTTGCCCGTTAGTCTGGGGATGCTCGACAGAAGTGAAGTGTTGCTTCGTGCCTAATCTGGCGATGAAGTCCTGGAACTTCCTGTCCGTGAATTGTGTTCCATTGTCGGTCACGAGGGCCTGGGGCACTCCAAATCGCGCGAGGACGTTCCTTTTGTAGAAGTGGAGTATGTTGAAGGCTGTGATCTTGGCGAGGGCTTCGGCTTCAATCCATTTAGCAAAGTAGTCGACATCCACGATTAGTAATTTGTTTTGATAGGACCCCATTGTGAAGGGGTCGAGTATGTCCATCCCCCACCAGGCGAAATGCCAAGGCGAGGATAGAGTCTTCAACTCGTTGGGGGGTACCAAGTGCATGTCCCCGTGGCGCTGGCATCGGTCACATTTTTGGACGTGCTCTCTGGCGTCATGATGCATGGTCGGCCAATAGTATCCTGCTCGCAAGGCTTTTCCTGCTAATGATCTCCCTCCCAAATGTTATGCGTTGATGCGCTCGTGAATCTCTTGGAGGATTTCGGGGACCTTACCTTCCTCGACACATTTCAGGAGGGGGATGGAGAATCCTCGTCGATAGAGCTTGCCCTCAATCAGCACATATGAGCATGCTCGTCGTTTAGTCACGCTGGCCTCCTTGGTGTCCTCGGGCAATTCCCCTTTGGTGAGGTAATTGTACACAGGGGTCATCCAGCAGTGGTTGTCTCTGATGGCGTTGACGTCGAGCAGCTCTAATGGTTTCTCGATACTTGGTCGGGTAAGTATCTCTTGTACGACGGATTTATTGCCGCCCTTCTTTCTGGTGCTAGCTAGCTTGGACAAGACGTCTGCCTGCGTGTTTCGCTCGCGAGGGATGTGTTGGACTTCCCATGCGTCAAACTTGGTAATTCTTTCCATCACCAGCGTCAGGTATTCGACCAACTGGTCATTCTTTGCTTGAAACTCTCCCCTTACCTGAGATGCTACGAGCTGGGAATCGGTGTAAATTTTTACCTCCTTGGCGCCCAAGTCCCTGGCCAGCCATAGTCCTGCGAGGAAGGCCTCGTATTCGGCTTGGTTGTTGGACGTAGGGAAGGACAAGACTATAGATACTTCGATTAGTATTCCTTCCTCGTTTTCGAGGATAATACCTGCGCCGCTACTTGAGGGGCTGGATACCCCGTCCACGTAGATTGTCCATCTCTGCGTTCCGCTTGGTGGGACGATGGAGGCGTCATCTCTGCCACAAAGTCGACCAGGACTTGTACCTTAAGGGCCTTTCTGCCCTCGTATTGAATGTCGAATTCTGACAATTCCAGGGCCCATTTGAGCATTCTGCTGGCCATATCTGGTCGGCGAAGCAACTGCCTAATGGTTTGGTCTGTGCGTACTATTATGGTGTGGGCCAGGAAGTAGTGTCCGAGTCTTCTCGCGGCGATAACGAGGGCAATGACGACTTTCTCTATCTGCGTGTACCTGATTTCTGGCCCTTGCAGGGCCTTCCTGGTGAAATAGATGGGCTTTTTCCCATCCATTGTCTCGCGAATGAGTGCAACGCTAATGGCTTCGCAGGTAACAGAGAGATATAGATACAAGGTTTCCCCGCACTCTGGTCAGGATAGCACAAGAGGCTCGGATAGGGCTTGCTTGAGGCGGGTCAGGGCCTGCTCGCACTCGTCTGTCCATTCGAATGTGGCCTCCTTTCTGAGGAGTTTAAAGAAGGGCAGGGCGTGCTGAGTAGACTTGGCCACAAAATGAGAAAGTGAAGCGAGCATCCCGTTGAGGGATTGTACGGACTTCTTCGACCTGGGCGTGGGAAATTCCGCGAATGTCCGACACTTATCTAGATTCGCCTCTATTCCCCTCTCGGTGTGGTAGAATCCGAGGAACTTTCCTGCCCGCACGCCGAAGGTGCATTTTTCTGGATTAAAGCGTATTTTGCACTTTCTGGCCTGGTCGAAGACCTTTTGCAAGTGGGCTGTATGGTCAGATTCCTCCTGGGATTTCACAATCATATCGTCCATGTAAACTTTGAGCATGTCTCTGATCTCTGATCGGAAGACCTTGTTCATCATGCGCTGGTATGTGGCCCCAACATTTTTCAGGCCGAAGGGCATTACATTGTAGTAATAGTTCCCCGAGGGGGTCATGAATGTAGTGTACCTCTTGTCCTTTTCGGCCATATGGATTTGATTGTACCCCGAATAGGCGTCCATGAAGGACAAAAGTTTGAAACCTGCAGAATTATCTACGAGTTTATCTATGCTCGGTAAGGGATAAGCATCTTTCAGGCAAGCCCGGTTAAGATCCGTATAGTCAATGCACATGCGTCATTTTCCACTATGTTTCTTGACAAGTACAATATTAGACAACCAGGTTGTATACCTGGCCTCCGAAATGAATTTTGCCTCTAAGAGGTCTTGTACAAGTTTTTCGGCAGCCTGTGCCTTCTCATCAGATTGTTTCCGCCGGCGCTGCGCGACGGCACGGGCAGCTGGGTCGATGGTCAAATGGTGGCATGCGGTCTTGGGGTCCGGGTCGGGCATGTCTGCGGCACTCCAAGCAAATAGATCAGCATGTCTTCCAAGCATTTCTTCAGTTGTTGCTTGACCTCATCGAGTAGTCCAACACCAATCTTCACCCCTCTGTTGGGGTTATTGCTGAAGGCGATGACTTCAAACTCCCCGTCTGGAACTGGGCGCATGAGGGCTGATGTGGACGAGCTGGTTGTCCCCGTCGACGCGCCTTTACTATTATCTTCCTCGCCTTTATCTGAAATCCGGCTGTCAAGGTCGATGGTGTGTACAGGGAGTGCAGGTTTCTTGTCCGATTGGCCGTCTTCGGATGGATGATCTTCCTCCCTTGCCCGCTTAGCTGCTTTGGGCGCTGCACCGATCTGGTTTTGTCCTCGGGTTGCTACTTCAAAACATCTACGGGCAGCTTTTATGTCCCCGTGCAACATCGCAACGTGACCCTTTTCCGTGTAATACTTCAACTTGAGGTGGACAGTTGAAGGGACAGCAATTAGCTTCGCAAAGGCTGGTCTCCCCAAGATGCATTGGTATAGTGACGGGCAATCAATCACCAGAAACTGGGTTTTGATCGACCTGGACGCCTCTTCTTCCCCGAACGTGACCAGCAGCTCCACATACCCCCAGGGTCTGGCTGTGGCTCCGTTGAATCCTTGTAAATCGGATCCCACAAATGGTGAAAGGTTTTTTCTAGTTTAGCTTGAGGGCACGAAACAGGCATGTGTACATTATGTCTACCGAACTACCCTGGTCGACCAGGATCCTTCTGACGTCAGTGCTTGCCAATCTTGCCCTGATGAGTAAGGGGGTGTGTGAGTTCGGAGAGCCCACAGGCAGCTCTTCGCAGTAAAAGGTGATCGGTTGAGAGCGCCCCTTGATCTTCTCAAGTGTGGATAGCCGGTCAGGACTGCCATTAATGAGTTGATCAAACTTTCTCTTGACAGATCCCACAGTCAGCTCGTTGTACCCCCCGCATGAGATAACCATGGCCGCAGGGAATGCTTCCCAAGTGCTGTGCGTGAATATCTGGTAAGGTTCCTCAAAATAATCAGGGATGGAGAAGTCCTCTGGTCGTGTGACGGACATAACGACCTGCGGTGGAGGACTGGATGGAGATGATTCTGCTTCCTTCTTTGAGTCTGAAGCCTCTCGTCGTGAAGACTCACCTTTCTTGATATATTGCTTCAAATAACCCTTCTCGATGAGGATCTCAATAGCATCTTTAAGGTGCACGCAGTCCTCGGTCATGTGGCCATGGCTGCGGTGGAAACGACAATATTTACTTTTGTCCATGTTGCCTTTAGACGTCGTTGGTTTAGGGAACCTGACACTTCCCTGTTTGAATTCAGTATTGACGCATTCGAAGAGAATGCGCTCGCGAGGAGTGGTGAGTAGAGTATACTCCGTGAATCGGCCAGCAGGCCCTTTACCTTCCCGGGGGCGATCGTCTCGTCGCCTCTCTTTTCCTTGCCTGGATGTCTCCGGCTCGTCTTTTTTTGGTGCCCGGGTGCTTTCTCGATCTCTTGCGTCCCGGGCATGAAATGCGGCTTCCTTCTCTTCGTACTGTATATACGCTTCAGCTTTTCGGAGAAGTTTCGTCAACGTTCGGGAGGTCTCGATTCCGGCGGGTTTGCGTAACTCGCTTTTTGGTCTCAAGCTTTTCTCGAGGAGATACTTTTTCATATGGTCCGTCGTGCGGACCTCCACAGCATCTTTGTTAAACTGTTCAATATATGCCCGCAGGGACTCGTCCCTGCCCTGTATGGTAGCTTCTAAGGTGGTCTCCGACTTGGGATGTCGTCGAGAGGCCGTAAAATGCCGGGCGAACTGGGTCTTCAATTCTCTTCAAGACGTGATCGACCCCCGGGGAAGGCGCTTGAACCTAGCCATAACCCCTTTCCTGAAGGTGATTGGGAACAATCTGTACTTTATGGCTCCACTCACATTGTGGTAGTGGAGCATTGCCTCTATGTTTTTTATGTGTTCGCCGGGGTCGGTGGTCCCGTCGTATGTTACTAGAGCAGGGGGCTTCTCCAACCCGCGAGGAATTCTAGTGTCCACGATCTCCTGTGAGAGGGGGCCATGGACATCATCGTCACTGCTTGTGCTTGGAGAACGGGAAAAAGAATAGCTACGACCACGGCTTCTGCTTCGTCGTGGAGAATGCCTGCACGGATGGCGATGCTCGTACTTTTCTGAGGGCTGGATCTCTTCGACGCAGGGGAGCATCTTGACCTCCGCAGAGGAGACCGGTGTCGTCTTCTTGCAAGGTCGGATGTGGGCTCTTCTGATCTTGATCGTCTTCTCTCCGAGGAGAGGCTTCTGGACCTGTCACGCATCCGTTTCTGAGGGGGAGACCGAGGACGTGGAGAAGGGCTACGAGGTTTCTCCGAGGATAAACGCTCCTGGAGGACGTGCTCGAGAGTGTTAATCTTTTTACCTTATTGGAAGATCAAAAGGTTTGACCTGTTAAGGGAGGCAATGAGAGTAGCCGTGCGGGGGTCAGCATTTTGTGGAACCAGAATAGGCTCAAAAATGCGGCTAGCAGCCTATGCCCGAGGTTTCACGTCATCGGGAGTAGGTGAGGCGGTTTTTCCGTCTCGATGGTCTGTCTCCGGGAAAACAACTCCAGAGAGGATGTGGTCGGCGTTATCAGCGATAACGGCGACAGTAGGTTCTTGACGGGCATCATCATTCTTGGTGGAGGCCATGATGATCGAAAGGAGTTTGAAGAGAGCTTTGGTCTTTGAGGTGAAAAAGAGAGGATCTTGAATCAAAAGACGGGGAAGCTTGTTCGCACAGACGGCGCCACTGATCGGAGGTGATCAGATTGGATCGTCGTGGCCTTTGCGTGGGGCAGATGATGATGTTCGTAGGAGAGGAGGGGTGTACCTGCAAGGCACTCCGACGCTCAAGTAAGAAAAGGTCAGAGAAAAGGGCCAGTACAAAGTATGTTCTTAGGATGATTATTGGATATCTGACCCTCTCTCTGTTTATATAATGCCCCCAGTGCATGGCCAACGGTCCCTATTTTCGGGGCAAAATAACTGTTTCCCGAAGAATAGGTAACTGCCCAAAACTAGCCGTTATGTCGGGCAGAGTGCCAAAAACTAGCCGTTACGTCAGGCAAATGCGTAGTTTCGGGCACATGCCCATGACTGTCCTAGGACTAATGGAGCCGTGCATGACGGGCAGAATTACCGGGAGGGGCAGATGTCCTTGGGGTTCATCCGTCCAAGGGTGCCCAGTTGGAGGGCATAAAGGTAAATTCTGCCCCTTCGTGGATTGGACTTAGGCAATTGGACCGTTCTGAGAGCAGAAGTGAATTGGGTCATGCCTAGCCATTAGTCCAGTCCATAACAAAAACAATTGATAAATTTATGTTGAGAGGAGTTTAGTGGTTTATTTTTATTCATAATACAAAAATATTTTAGTTTGCAGAACTAAAAAAATCATATAGATAGAAATTTTGAAAAATTTAAATAAATAATTTAAATATAATTTATGTTATAATAATCTAAAAATTAAAAATATATTAGTGATCAAATTCATTTTATAACATTTTATACAAAAGTACAATTTAAAAAATATTAAAATTTCTCTACTTTTTTATTTATAAAAATGTTAAGCTTATAAATGGTCGGCCCAATCTAATTAATGAGGCATAAAATCACATTTAAATTGAAATCTTTAAAACATGGAGTATTTTATAAAATTAATTTTTGAGTTGAAATCTAATACTAACAAGATACATGATCTCCCTTTTACCAACTATACTATGAAAATATATATAATTAATATGTCATTTTATATATTTCAAATTAAATTGAACTGTTTTTATCTTAAAATTTTGAGGACTATTTTTATTTAGGGCGTTTGTCAACTCATATAAAAGAATTTAACTTGACTCCTTTCAAATTATAGTTAGCATCTCCATATTAAGTATATTTTTACCGTTTTATCTTTATCTAAAATTATCGGTTTTAAAAATGTTTGAAGATGTATCGAAAATTTTGAATTTGTACTAGAAATCTAGTAAAAAAAAACCTAAATATCAGAAATTTCATAAAGGACACCGAAAATTTTTATTTTCTTTTTGAAGAAATACTTTTAATTTGAATTTTCCAGTACACACAGGTAGTCTAATACCAAAAAAATAGAAATTTTCGGTATGTATAAAAAAGTTTCGGAAATTATGAAACTTCTTGTAGAAAGTTAGTTGTTGATTTTTTTTTTTTTTGCATTAATTTTTTGAAATAAATAACCTGATAAAGTAACTACTCGATAAAATTTAGATGTAAAATGGGAAATTTGCTACATATAAGAATACAAAACAAATTATGATGACTTTCTAACTTCGTCTGCCCAATGCCTAATTAATATATTGTTTACCATGCTTTTGCATCTTCAGTACAGTTCTATCTCTAACGTTCAGTGACGGGAGGTAATGGAAGTCATATTTTAACTTTGATTGAACCCAATGATTGTTGTTGACAAAACCAACAACAATGATTTTATGCCTACTCGTATACATAGGTGGAGCTAAGGTAAAGGAAAAAAATGCGATGTTAAGTTTCTTGGACAAGGAGACAAATACGACACTGTATATACAAGCAATAGGGTAACCCATATCAGGAGTTATTATCCATTTATCCATACCCTGCACACCCAAGGTTTTTACTCATAAGACATTCCTAATTATAAAGGTCATGTCATATAACAATTTGGAATACAATTGAGGGTGTTGAACATCAATATCTAACTATGCCCAAATCAAAGCGCACGACTCTTCGCTCCATCCACGTAAAGCTGCAAGAGTACGAAAGCCACAATTTCCATCTTCATCAACATCAACAATATCATCAATGTATGCATGTAAGAAATAAGGAAACTGAGACAAGTATACATGTCTCAAAGATTCGGTGGACGATTGACTTCTAGCTGACATACATGATGGTTGAATTCCATTTGGTTTTGTGCATGATCTCTTTGTAGTCTGACTCTACTACGAGCCCTCAACATACTCCCACAATGAAGTATCACGATGCACATCACTCTCTTGACCCTTTCCGCTCTTCTTAACTCCCTTATTTTGCTTGTACTTCACCGGCGGTGGACACATAAAAGTTGTAGATGGATGTGTTAGTTCTCGAACCTTTTTCTTCAACACCCTCTGACCTACAATATCCAAAGTACTGAAATATATCTTCAACTCTTCACACTATACTTCTGAATCCAATTGTGTACCATTATCTTCATGATTGACCTCATGGTTTTCAATCTGTAATTTCTTCCAAAATACATGAATTTATTCTAAAGGAGCATGATCACCTTGTATTTGAAAACCGACAAGTTCACACACACATGGTAATCCATGTGTTGTTCTAATGAAGCAACCACACGCATCTTGGTTGGCACCAATAAATTTTAACCTTTCTAGCTCCTTTCTAATGTGTTGTATACATTGTCTTGAAACGAAACCATGCAATCTGGCGTAGAATGAAGTGTTATACCAATGCTCAATGTCGACAATAATTTTTTGAAATGACACTCTGATTGATCCTATCCACAACTTCTACATGGTGTTCAAAGCATCCCAACTTCAGCATAAATCTCCCCGACTCATAGTCAACATGTTTTTTAATCTCCAATGAGCAGATTCCACCCTAAAACCCATAAATAGAAATATATGTTAAATTATGTTTAGCAATGTAATAACTTCAAACTCACATTCATGTATCCGTTCGTTGTTGTGTTCCCAAAATGAGTCAGTCTATTAGTCAAAGTAGTAACAAACCTTTTTGTTATAAGGTGTCAACTATGTTTTACTCACATACTTAACAAATAAAGGGATAACAGCACAAACAACCTCAAAATGCTTCAAGTGTTCCACAATCTCTCTATTTGAATACATGATGTTGTTCCATAGATCCATGACATGTTCTTATCTTTTTTATTTAACATACTCCTTACACTTCATACTAACATTTTTTTTTAAATATGGAACGTACACAATAGATGAGTTGAATTTGAAAACACAAATTTCATGACATTCATCAGCACAAGTTCCTGGTCCATCACCACAACCTTTGGTAGTAAATTCTCGGAAGAGAACAACTCTTTGAGTTTCTCCAGTGCCCATGTGAAGTTCTCTTCCCTTTCATGTTTCAAATAGGCAAAGCCAACGAAAAACGTCAATTTTATTGATATAATATCAACAATCTCAAGTAGTGGTATCCGGTACCTGTAGGATGACGATAAACAATAGTCCATAATCAACAGCTAACCAACGATCAAATAAATCAAATCCTACATTTTTAAAGTAGTGGTAGCCATTACCTATTTTTTTTTGTATGTGCAGTGAAAAATCAACCCCAAATAAAACATATTCAACAACTTCACTGAATCAGAATGTGTCCAAAAGATATCAGCAATAACATTTGAGTCGTCCCTATTTCTAGTACATCACATGTATTTCTCTCCATGAATAAGAATCAACAACATTTGCATTTCAGTCAATGTACCTTTCTTTCTCATGTTATATGTATCTCTATCCTAGTACACTTGGGTAACACTCGTGAGGTTTTCTGGATCTTTGTCCTTCAAAGCAACAACTATGTACCTTGGAGCCATATTGTATTTCGTCATGTCATTCAATAACTGTCTTTCTTGATCTTTCAGACGACCTAATATGTCATGGCCATCTAAATCCTTATATAGTTGATGAATGTGCAACCCACGTCTAGCTATCAACTTCCAACCGCTATCACTTAGGACAAATCTCAGCCTAAAAGGACACTTAACTTTCATACTATAAATGCCTTATGAGGAACTTTGCTTTCAAATGTATTCTTCCTTTTGTAGTTTCTTCCTCTCTCACAACCCATGATAAATTTATTCCTCCTCCCCCGCATTCCATTTGTGGTATTAGAACGAACAATGACAACGATAATAACACGTTGTTTACTAATGGAGTGTGCTCATGCTAATACTTCAACCCAGGAGGAAAATATATGTCATTTACAACATATAAATAATAAACAATCAATATCATAGAGACGAAAAAACCTTTAAATTCTTAACTGGTTAAAAAGAAAACATGCCACGTCAGTGATGAAGAACTGTATAGGAATCAGTGGACGAGCCTTCCCATTTTGGTCCGCACAAGTAAAACATTATTCTGTACTACCTGATTTTTTGAATTTGGGCAAAATTTCCGGTAGATCAGTTTTTTTTTTTTTTGGAGAATACCGTTTTTTTCCAAAATTTTCGGTAATGTTTTTTTTTTAAATTTTCTAGAAGATTATCCAATTATTCAATTTTCTGATAATTTTTATAATTTTTTTTTCTTTTTTTTTTATTTTTTTTCGTTTTTATTTATATATTTTTTATTTTTTTTATTTTTCATTTTTGGACCTAATTTTTATTTTTAATTCTATTTTAAACAAATTGTTATTTTAAAAATTAGTTTCATTATACTAATCCATTTATTTCAATTTATTATCATACTAATCCATTTATTCTCATACTAATTTCAATTCAACAATACTTATGAGTGATTTCTTTATAAACACTAGTGGTGCCCCCTAACCAACCGATGTGGGACATTGAAAACACTTCAAACCTGTTGAAACTTTACCAGCAAAAACACTTCATATATGTTAATAATTTGAGAGGAGAACACAAACACTACATACTTCTTCCCTTATATTACAACACTCACCAACCATCTTTATAACCTTGCTGCAACAACCACCACCTCCATCTTGTATCTTTCCTTTCTCGAACTCAACCCACACAGTTCCACACGACCACCTCCATCAACTTAGAGTGTATGATATAATATACTTTTCAACTTACTATATCATTATCCTTTGGTATGAACAATTTTTTGTACAAAGAACATATGAATGTGCATGTAAGGGGAGGATAAGGATGTTGTATCTATCTTGAATCTAAAGAGAAGAGTCCAAAAGGCTAATACTCACAAGTGTCCCACATCGAAAATTATTTACTAAATGAAAGTGTCCCACATCAACTTAGAGTGTTTATATATGTTACTTAACAAATGAAATAATATATGGGCTAGAAAAAGTGGAGTTATAATGGACTTGTGTGTGTGTTTGTTTGTGGCCTAATTAAACTAATTTTTAAAATAACAATTTGTTTGAAATAGAATTAAAAATAAAAATTAGATCCAAAAACGAAAAAAAAAAAAGTAAAAAAAAAAAATATATATAAATAAAAACGAAACAAAAATTTAAAAAAAAAGAAAAAAAATTATAAAAAAAACAAAAAAAAAACGTAAAAAAAATAAAATTAAAAAAAAAAATAAATAAGAAAAAAAAAATTATTAAAAATGCCACGTGGACTGCCACGCAAGCAATAGAAAGAAATATTTGTTGCAATGTGGCAGTCAGGGGCCTAAGTGAGAGAATCTAATTAAGATGAAGGGGTTTTTAAAAAAAAAAGTTTGCCAGATTTTTGAGAACTCGCTAACATTTCAAGGGGTTTGTATATTTAACCCGTTTATAAAACAATTTACAATTTAAATGAAAATAATTCAACCTTTATTATAAGCAACAAATTAAAGTATAAGTATTTATTCAAGGGTATATCCGTAGTTTCATCTAACTGAATCGTGGAATGTGTAGAAGAACGAAAAGAAATGCAGAAACATGTAAACCAGAAGAACAATGTTAAGAAATTTATCTGCAACACTGGAATCTTCTAGAAAGTTCCTTACTTCACCTCCATCCAAATGGCGGATTCAACCTCCTCCCTCTCTCTACTCCACCGCCTCCTCCGATCCACGCGACACCCCGCCGAAGCTTCTGGTGGTTCAGCCTCGTCTCCGTTCCGAAAAGCTCTTGCAAGCGAAGCTCAACGAAGCACTGTGTCTCGCCAATTCACTTGAAGACCAACGCGATGGTTATTTCCATACTGATTTCTTTGATAAGCCTTTACCTCCCCATGTGCTTGTTCAGAATCCTTCGCTTAAAGGCCATAAGCCTCGTGCAGGTTCGGTTTCTAACTTGGAGTTTCTCGCTTTTTTGAAACGTGATTTTCTGTTTTTTGATTTTGTTTTATGGTTTTTAGATACTTATTTTGGACCTGGAACGGTTGATACTATCAAATGCCATCTGAATGCTGTAGAAGCGAAGGTAACAAACTGTGCTTTTGTTGATTTTTCATGTGATTGGTTATTTAGGGTATTGATTTTGATTTTGATTTGTGTGTAACAGGGTGAAGTGGATGCTGTTTTTGTTAATGCAACACTGTCTGGTATTCAGCTTCGAAATATGGAGGTAAATTTTGTTTGTGTTATTTGTAATTGAATGTGTGAGGTGCTGTCACATTAGTCATTGAATAAACCCCAAGGGTTGGCCCGATAGTCAAAGGTCTCAGGTTCAAATCCTGCCAAGTGCTAACAATCTTTGTGTTGCGCCAATCCATAGAGTTTTTGCTCTGACTTTAAATGGACCTCCTGCTAGTGGAATGTGGGATCGGCCTCCCTGGTTTATCAGTCTCAAGGCCGGATACAAAGTTTTCATAAAAATAAAACATTAGTCATTGAACCTATCAAAACTATAAAAACATACCTAAATGCGTCAATTTGGTTTTCAAATGTGTCTTCTGTTTGCTAGTTTGGTCCTCCAACATGTTTTTTGTTAGTATGTTGTTTGGTTCATAAAATTACTACTTACAAGACACACTTGGGGTTGTTTTTGTAATTTTGATATATTCAAAGGACTGTAGTGACAGCACCTCACACATTTTCGAGACTAAAATGAGTGTTTAGTGTTTAGTGTTTACTCATTTTTATTTAGGAATGGAAAGTTGTGTAATCTTGACAATGATGTTTTGTTACTACTAGAGGGCTTGGAGTAAACCTGTGGTGGATCGTGTTGGTCTTATAATTGAGATTTTCAATGCTCATGCATACACTAAGGAAGCCAGGCTTCAGGTTTGTAATGTGGTTTCATTGGGCTGTTTAATGGTTAATGCTTGAGGGTATTGTCTCTTGAATCAAATTGGATTTAATCGAGTTGAATCTCTTGTTGCTTTGTAACTTAGAGTTATACTTTGTCATCTTTGTAGGCTGAACTTGCAGCTCTGTCATACAAGAAGTCGAGACTCGTTCGTGTTCTTGGCCCTGGTGGTCGCTACACATTTGGTGCTTCTGGAGAAGCGGAAGTTGTTAGTGCTCGAGGGTTGTCTTTTATTATTACTTCATTCCCCTATTTTTATGATTTTGATGCCATTTTTGAAGTGGAAATAACATTTTATTTAAAACTTTAATTGGTGAATGGGTTAAATTGCAATATAGGAAATTTGAACTCTTATGGGAATCTATTACTTTTTTGCTTGGGAAAGTTGTTTTGGTTGCCAAGTATTACTTGTCATAACGGTTTAGTTTTCTGTTTACATTGTTGTTTGTCATGAAGTACAACTCTCATTGAAAACAGATTTTAATTTATATCCCTTTTCTTCACGTGCCCTTTCTCTTATGCATATATTTCTGGAAGAATGTGTAGTTCTGTGAATCTATGCATGTCTAGCCTAATCTATAGTATCAGTAATTAGTAAATTGTTGATTAGAAGAATGCCATCTTACCTTGGTACTTGTGAATACCAGGAGAGGAAGTGGGGGCCAAGGTTTTATGAGTGGTGCTGGAGAAACTGAACTTCAGCTTCAGCGACGAAGGTATATTATAACTGATACTAAATTTGCAAGATACATACATTTATCCTCAAGCAATCTATTCCTTCTTTTTCTTGGCATAGCTTATGGTTTCCTCATAAATTCGTATTATTTTTAAAGCTGTTTTTCACATTCTCACTGCATCAAGTCATTGCAAACATTCACTGTAATTGTGTTTGTGGCCACAATAGTATTTGGATTGGATGGCACAGATGTTAAGAGGAAGTGTATGTTATAGGTTATGAAACCTATATTCACTCTAAATTAAGATTTGATCCCACCAAACTCTGGTCCTGATTGATTCTCGTTAGATTTAATGAACAGCATTGTTAGGAGTTTTGTGATGTTTCAAACTTCCATGCATGCAGGTTTATTTGAAAATTGAGAGTAACCTGTTCTTTGTATTTATATGTAGTTCCACTGGATATTTCTCCTGTCCATGATGTATGAACCACTTGCTAATATGCAATTACTATTACTAATTCCACATCAGTAGAACATTTTTTTTTGTGATCACCTCTTATTACATAGTTTGGTTGCTGAATTGTTAAACTCTTTTAGAGTCTTAGAAAGGAGGAATTATCTACTAACGCAAATTGCTGAGGTTCGTCGTACCCGTGCTGTACAACGTGCTGGTCGGAAGAGGCAAGGGGGTTCGTCTGGACATCGCTTAGCCACCGTTGCTGTTGTTGGGTATACAAATGCTGTAAGTCGTCTACCTGTATAAGTATATATATGTTTGCTATTTATTGTTATTAGACAGCATCGCTGATTTATGCCTTTGTTTTTTATCAGGGAAAATCTACGTTAGTTAGTAATCTAACGGACAGTGATCTGTATAGCGATTGTCGGTAAAACCACCTTTACTTGTATTTGTTTGCATCCTCAAAAGTTATACTGTATTGACTTAATAAATTTCAACTTTCTGCGGTGTTACGTGTATTGCAGACTATTTGCTACAGTCGATCCTAGGTTAAGAAGTGCAGCTCTTCCTTCAGGGTAATGAGACCAGTAAATCCAAATATTCTAATTTTTTTCATACACTGGTTGGTAACATTGGTTATACATATGTATACATCACTGTTCTAATTTTATTTATAGGAGGAAAGTGCTTTTTAGCGACACTGTAGGATTTATATCTGATTTGCCTGTTCAGGTAATGACAAATGCATGAGCAAATTGCAATGTCAGCATTGTTTGTTTATTGATCTTGTCAATATTATTTGTCAACAATGACACATATGTCCTTTTTTCTCTTTCAATTTTTGAAGTTAGTGGAAGCATTTCATGCGACTTTAGAAGAAGTGGTGGAAGCAGACCTACTTGTGGTATGATTTTGCATCTCATCTGATTCCGATTCTTACACCAGTTTCAAAAAGTTCATAAAATCAACTTGGAATTTGGTCACTTATGCTCATAAGACTCAGTGTTGTCAAATATCAGTCATGGCAGCAATGTAGTGGATTGTGGTTCCATGGACAATTTTTGTAGGATGGTTGCCCCATGGCAATTTATGGCCCGATATAGTAGTTTTTAAATAACGAGTTTTTTGCTTTCTGCCATCAACAACACTGAATAGACTCATTTCTAGCATTTTGTAATTACTTTTGTCTACAAATAAATAAAAAGATTATCCACTTGAAATTTCGTCATTTATGCGGGCATAACAACAGAACTGACAAATCTATCTTTTTTTGAAGCATGTTGTGGATTCTACTGCTCCCAATCTTGACGAGCATCGCACAACAGTGTTACAAGTTCTTCAACAAATAGGGGTGTCACAAGAGAAGCTTCAAAATATGATTGAAGTTTGGAATAAGGTAAAACAATTATCTCCCTTTCTACCAAAATGCAAGAAAAAGGATTGTATATATAATGTATATCTGCTAATCTCTGAAAATGCTCAGATTGATGCTGAAGAAGAGTGTATGGATGATGATGAATATCTTGATGAAGATGAAGAGGCTGATGAAACTAGCAACCTTGATGGAGAAGAGGATATGAATACTGAGACATTAATGCAAACTGAAGTAGTCAATGAGAAGTCACTGTGTGACTCTGATGTCATTGAAGAAAAAGACTATTCCGATGATTGGTTGTATGAGGACGATACAATGGTTAATGAAGGTGATTTTTGTTCTCCTTCCTCTGTGGCTGACGAACAGAACGAGTCCTCTAATAGAGACAATGGTGTGGAAAATGTTGGCGCCATGCTACCTTCTGGCCCACATGTGAAAACATCTGCCATCACAGGTGTTGGTTTGCAAGAGTTGATGGAACTAATAGATAAGAAACTAAGTGAACAGGATAAGAAATTGAAGGGTGCACAAGTGGTTGAAAGAAATGTATTTGATAGAAAATGGAGGCCCTCATATACACAAGATTCTAGCATTGTAGTAGAAAATTAGCTTGTTTTGTATTCTTCGGTCGTTACTTTTCTGCTACATCTTTATCTTGTTAACAGTTTTGCTATCATAAAAGAATTAGGGGAGATATTTACGTTACAATATTTTTGTACGGTGCAAAAGTGTGTATCTTACAGTCACTAGATTGTCAAATTTATTTACTAGTGGGTGGTGATGATGTATACACATCATAGCAGGATACTTAATAATGTGCTATATCTATATGTGTTACACAATCGAAATTACGATCTGAGCAATTAAATTGCAAAATAACGTAAAAGAAATTCATTTGCAGATAGGGGGTGAAAGGTGATATGTTTATACTGGCATTTAGCTTAGTCTTAATTTGTATTTGTAAGATTATATTGATTTTTTAGATTTTTTTTTTTTAAGGATGTCTACGATTTCGGTTTGAATTTCAAAAATATTATAATATAGATTTTTAAAATTTGTAGTATTTATCAATTTTTAAGTTTTGAAAGTACTTGATGAATTTTTACTCAAAAATAGAGTAAACAAATAATAAGAATGAATTATAAAATTAACATAGATGTTAATTATTAAAAAATAAAATAATTTCTACATTAAAAAAATATAACAAAGTAATCTTAACATCACATTCTCTTAAATTATTGATGCTATCACATTTGATAAAGAAGGTCGTTTGTCTGAATTAAGGAGTGTTTAATCTACCATATAAGAAAGTTAAATGCTTTGGAAATCTCTTTTTTGTCCTTCTGCCTCAACAAGCCACCACGTGGATAGCTTCCCCATCTTCCATCAATTTTTCTTGTGTCACGCAACCAACACACTGCTACAACTTTCTGCTTTGGAAAATCTTTCTTCACATAACATCAACATCATTTTCTTCTTATTCAAAAATTTGGTTTTTCTTTCATCTCATTTTACCCACATCCTCTATTTGGTTTCTCTCATTCATCTCTCTCGTACTTTTCCATTTTACCCACAAACCCTTCATATCTCCTCCAACTTCTCTTTCTCCTCTGACTATCATTTCTTCTCACCAAGATGATAAAACTTTACACGGTGGGATTATTACTCCTCTCATCCATTCAGTCTGATTCTACAAGACTCTCTCTCTCATTCTGATTTTGGGTGTTTTAGTTATTTTTTTTTTGTTAATAACTTGTCCTGTTATCAGATTTGTTCATCTTCGATGGAGATCTCCGTATCGATGGTTGTTTTGATCAAGTATGAACCACTTTCCATTGTTTTTTATTGTTTCTTTTAGGGTTTTTTTTACTGCTAATGGTTATTTATTTTGTTTTTCTCTTTTCTCATAGATCTTAATCATCATCCCCCAGATCTACTTTTCAAAGGTCTGATATTTACGTTTATATTGGTGTTTTGAATCTATTTCTGGAGTTGAGTGAACCATGGAGAAAAGAATATGAACTTATCTTTATGACTTATTATTGACTGTATGTGTGGAATGGGGTAGTTTCTAGAGTTTAAAATTAAATGGTAAAAAAAAAAGAACGATTGATTGAGAGTGTATCAGTGAGATAATGGCCAGAATTATCAGAAAAACAAAGATATTTGATAAATCCATCAATAATCTAAAACTAAATATTACTTAATGATTATTATTATTGTTTTTATTTAATTTTATATTTTTCATTATTTTAATATTTATATTTCTATTATCAAGAGAAATAAATGATTATTTTCTAATAACTTTTATTTTGATAATTTTTGTAAATCAAATGTTTATGCTCAATTGTGAGACTGATGACTGAGAGCGGTGTTACAAAGGATGACCTAAAGCTTTCATCTGATGATCTACTTTCACAGGTTAGTTTATTTGATATTCTCAACAACTTTATCTTTTTGTCTTGAATAGTTGCTTGAGATTCATCAGAGATGTGATTAGTTAATAGATTGTTATCATATCAGTTAGTTACTATCTTAATCTTCATGAAAACTGGCCTAAGATTTTTGAGTTTTATGATTTGCACATTTTTGTGCTGATATGATGCAGATCAATGATGGATTTAACGAAGATAGAGATCTGATTGTGTTTGTCATGTCTGCCACAGGAAAGGAGCAGATTTGTGGCCTTAGGGACGTTGACCCTAAGTAATAAATTCATGAATGCTACTTGGAATTGGGATGATATATTTAATATTTGTGTGTTTGTTGTGTAAAGAGATTAATCTATGTTTGTGCAATTCTTAAAAGATATGGTAATGGTTGAGTTTTTTGACATGAAGCATTTGATTCAATGGATGAAAATGTGTTGCTTGAAATACATGTGCCAACAGTTATTAAAGTTGCGCTTTTAAAGGTAAAATAGTTTTGTAATGTTGAATTACTACAAGGAAATTAAATTCTAATGCTTTAAATTTATCTTTTATGTTTGTATGTTAGCTAACAATAGAGGTACACTTGCAGGTGAAGATGTCTCCTTCATGCCATATAATACAAGTATAAAATTTCATCTACTCTGTAAGAAGCATAAAAATTTCCTTCAGTGGAGTAGGAAGCTGCAAGTTGAAAAACAATTGTGCAAGTTAGTTTTTCTATGCCTGTTCGTTCAATATGGTAAGCTTATTAATTCTACAATGTGCCATTTGTTGTCAATATTTTATGTTTGAAATCCTTGATGCATATTTTATGTGCAAACAAATATATTATATAGATTTATTTCATTTGCTAATGGGCTAAATGATATAGCAGTTGCATCTGTTGGTGCACTTTGTGGGTTTTTATATTTTATCTTCAAGATTTTGCCACTTCAACTTCAGTTGCTAGGATATAACTAGGTATATGTAAAGTAGTTACCATATGTTTCCTAATGGTTAACCTTTTTTTCACTTCAAGGTGTCTTTTAGTTTATGAAACAACCTTGAGGCTCCATGATATTTGTTGTGCATATGATGTGCTTCCTTGTCTGATTTTGCTTTGCTTAGTACCAGGTAAGTTATGATACCTGATTACACTCTTTCATACAGACACAGTACATAACAATAACTAGAAACATGACAAAATATTTTAGAATAACAATTACCTATAATGTACAAAACTTTTAAAAACACATTAATAAAGGTTGTTATAAGCCTCCCCTCAGTTCTTCAAATCATCTAACCCTTATGGCTAGACTAACAACAACTTCTCAGGTCTTATTTATATGTCTTCTACTCTAGAAATCTTATTTAGTTGTGTCTATCTTGTGACTACTTTTCTATAAGGTTCTTGTCCCTTGAAATCCAAACATAAACGTGAAATGTATGTAACGAAGCACTTAATTAGGATGGTGTTATTTACAAAACAACCTTAAGTAACTAGTTATTACATATTGCATCTAATCCAAACAGAAAACTTCACCTCACATGTTTTGATTCATTCTTAGTATGAGTAACCTTCATTACCTTCCCTGGATTTTCTGAGGGCACAAAAGGACATAGCAAAACTTCAGAACAAAGAAATATATAATCTGGTATGATCACAATTATTAGATAAAAATATATTGTTCCAAAGAAAATCGCCATTACCGGTTATCTGAGGTTTGAACTTTGAACAACTAGGTTCCAATAATCTAATGACTGTTTCACAGTAATTGGTGTGTAAAAGTTAAGTAAAACAAGTAAACAATTAGTAAAGTTTTTGTTTGATGAGATAATAATGTTTTAGACTGAGGACTAACCCTGCCATCTTCAATTCTCTATGCAGTTTCTCGAGTCGGCTAATCCTCTCTTCAAGTCTTGCTATACTTGTATCAGATAAATAGCTATAGCTTTCACCTTGAGTCTCGGATTCACAGACTCTCTCACTTGACAACCTAGCTTCTTTGCTCTTATTTGCATCTTTAACCTCAACATCTTCCAGCACTGGGTTACAATCTTCAACCGATATCAAAGGACTCACAGTATCATGTTTTTGGGGTGAACTTAGTATAATGTTGTAATAATACTGTAATAATCATATAATAATGTAATAATAATAATATAATTGGACGCTGTTTTGGATACTTGAAATGGAATAGACATGAGCCATTCATGAATTTGGAGTTTTTCTTTTGTGTCACAACTCTTAGTTTGTTTGATAGACTTCTTTTGAAGAAAAAAAAAAACAACATTTAAAATGTACAAGTAAAATGATTTTATAATCTAATTTTTCAAAACAAGTATAAGGAAAATTGGTGAGAGAGATAGTATAATGAGCTTTCTTTAATTAGTTTCACCTGTATGGACACATTGGTGAGAGAGATAGTTCAATTAGTTTGAATTTTTATAATTAAGGATCAAAAGAAATTGGAGGGTTTAATTTTAGAATATATTTGATTGTCAAATCATTAGTATTTTTATCTTCCTTTTTCATTCTCAATGTTATCTTTCAACATCTTCACAATCGTACAATATCTCTCATCAATGCTTTTCGATTTTCCCACCCATTTAATTTAACAATCTTGCCATATTTCTCTTCTTAATTAATTATAATTGTGAAATTTTTACAAGTGTTTTATTTTTAATTTATAACATCAAAATTAATTCCTTGTGCTCTAATGAGATAATGCAAAATATTATTAGGAATTAACGCTAATGAATACTAATAATTTAGAAATGTGTCATACATGAAATTTAATAACTTTTAAAGGCTTAAATAATGTTTTCGTCCATGTAAGTTGGCGTGTTTTTGGTTTTCGTCCCTGTATTTTTTTTTCTTTCGGTTTTAGTCCTTATATCTTACTTTATGTTGGTGTTTAGTCCCTAAAGCCAAAATTCGCAGGAAAATCCGAATGTTTCCTGCGGATTTTCCTAAAAATCATAATCCGCAGAAAAATCCGCAGGAAACCTCTGTAGGGACTAAACACCAACAAAAAGTAAGATACAGGGACTAAAACCCAAAAAAAAGATACAGGGACGAAAACCAAAAATTCGCCAACTTACAGGGACAAAAATACTATTTAAGCCACTTTAAAAATATTAACAAAATTAATTTCATCAGTTAGAAACAAGATACATACTAAAAAATTTTGTGAGAGTATTTATTTAGCCAACATTCTGATTTGATTAAATGCTTTTATGACTAATAGTTTTCAATTAGCAGTTTTAACAAATTTTAAAATTTCAAAAGAAAATAATATATAAGAAAACCGTGTCTTATGACACAATACAAGTTATTAGAATATTTAAAGTCAATAACAATATAATACAAATTTTATACATTATTTACTCTAATAAATTTTCTTATCATTGATAAATATTAAAAATATAGTAAAAATATTTGTCTTTTAAAAAAAAAAACATAAAACAAATTTAATACGGGTAAATATAAAAAAATGGACGTGTATATTTAATTATTTCATTGTGTTGTATAATTAATAATATTTAACTATATTTTATGTTGTATAATTTATTTTAATTATATTTAATTATTTTGTATTAATAACTAAAATGTAATAACTCGTGCGTACGGCATTGATCAATATATATTTATCTATATAATCTAAAATTTATATATACTTAAACGTAATACGGGAAAAATGTGTTATTTTAAAATTATTTATGTTACTAATAAAGAAATAAATGAGACAAGTTTTTATAAGTAAATAGATACTAGACAAAAAAACATAAGTAATGTATGAATTAAATGACATTAAAATTATATATTAATATAAATAATTCATAATTATTTTATAATCACCGAAACAAATAAAATAAAATAAAATAATTAAACTCAATTTAAACTTAGTATGTGACACATGGTATAAAAAATGTGTGATTGCTGATAAATATATATTTAATTTTTATTTTAAAATAATCAAAATAATTTTAAAGATGTATAATTGATTTTTGAGTTAGATTATTTTTTAAAATGGATTAAACTAAAGTTTTTATTTATTTTTATTTAAATGTATCGTTCATATCTATTGTATAAATATCATTAAATACATTTTATTATGTATTAAATATTTGTAATACCCCGTATTTTTTATAAACGCTCTGGATAATATTAGTTGAGACCAGTTGAGATCCAGTGTGCTCTGAATATTTATCTGATAAGATAATTAGAGTAACTGATGAACTCAGAGCTGATCAGATTAATATTATCTAACTCTAAGGTTTTGTTAATTGGTGCAGTTGAGCTAATTTGGACATTTAGTAGTGTTACTAACTTTGAGTATTTTCTCTATATTATTTCTTTTTCCCTCATTTTCCAAAGTTAGAAATATTTGGAGAAAGAGAAAGTAGAGAGAAGGAAGAGGAAAGGAAAGGAAAAGAAGAGAAAATCCAAGAGCTCAAGATCAAGAATCATCCACCACCCTTCATCGTTTCATCTCATCTTCTTCATCATCATCTTCTAATCCAGGTGGGTTCTAGATAGAAGCTTTAGTTGTAAAATTCTTGAGTTTTTTAGATTTAGGTTAGATTTTGAGAAAAATGAACATTTATGCGAATCAATGAAATCTAACGGTCGAAATGTGGTGTTAATTGGGTAGTATAGTCGAACCATGTATATGCTCAATTGTTGATACTTGTTTTGAGGTTTGGAATTGATTTGGTATGGTAAGGGTGAAATTTGGGACCCTTAGAACCATGGAAAACGCAGGAAAAGAATTCTGGTTCTGGTGCGATTCGCCAGGCGAATCAGAACTCGCCAGGCGAATCAGGTCTCGCCACTGTCTCGCCAGGCGAAGTACTGGCGAAGGGGGATTCGCCAGGCGAAAATCATGAGACAGAACATGTTTTGGCTACTGGAACTTTTGGGTTTTCTAGAATTTGGTTTCGCCACTGTCTCGCCAGACGAAGTACTGGCGAAGGGGGATTCGCCAGGCGGAATCCTAAGTCGCCAGACGAATCTGGCTGTTTCTCAATAATTTTCTTTTCTTCGAAAATCCGTAACTTTTGACTCGTTTGTCCGATTTAAGCGTTCTTTATATCGATGTGAAGCTATGAAAGAGTTCTATGCTGTGGAAAGTGAAAATATTATTTATGAGGCGAAATTTATTCGATTGTGGTATTTAATCGGAATTAGGTGGTTTATGAAAAAAATAACTTTTGAAAATTTAAAAGCTTCAAGTTGTGAGCTAGTGAGGAAAACATTAGCACAGTAGAATGACTAGAGAATTGTGGGGCAATGCTTACATCGATACTAGAGGTGTACCTGTGATAAGCCGTTTAGTGGAGGTTCGAGGCTAGTTTTGTGAACTCCTCCGAATTAAACGAGTGTTATTCCCTAATAAATATTAGTGATCCATGTCAAGATCCTCTGGTGTAGGATGGCCGGGGAAAGTATTTATTAGTGTTATCCCTTAATAAATATTAGTGACCCTTGTCGAGATCCTCTGGTGTAGGATGGTCGGGGAAAATATTTATTAAGTAAGTAGCCGTGACCTGTAACGCCCCGGTTTTGTCTTATTTATTTAATTGAGTCGATTTAATTATTTTTGTTTTATATTATTTTATTTTTGACTTTTATTTGACAATATATTATTTTTCAACGCTGTTTATGTTTTATCGCATTTTGAGGGCGTTTGCGAGATATTTGAGTCGAGGGGTAAAATAGTCTTTTTAGGGGTTTAGATATTTATATAAATAGAAAGTGGAGAGAAAAAGAGAGAAAAGAAAAGGAAAGAAAAAGAAGAGAAAGAAAAGGAGAAGAAAGAAAGAGAGAAGAGGAGAAAGAAGAAAATCGACATAACTCCGTTTCAAGCGCGATTAATCGGGTAAGGGTGAGAAGTTTCAATTATATCTTGCTTGTGTATGTATATGTGTTGTTTGTTGTAAATGTTTTGGTTGTTTCACGACTTTTCTTATCGATTGGAATTAGGAACGATTGTTAGAAATAGATGTTTTCATGGATGAAATTCGGTATAAACTGAGTAGAATACTTGTTATTAGGTTTGGATCATGTTTTGGTTGTTATAATATGTTTTGGAAGTGTTTGGGGTGGGAGAATGATGAATTTGGACCCATTGTGACCTATAACAGCGCTGCTGCGAATCCCAGAATTCGCAAGTTCGCACTGCGAACGGCAGCGAATAGGAAAGCGAAGGCTCGCCAGAGCTTCGCACTGTGAACGTTGTGTTGTTTTTCTTTCTGCCACGGTTCGTTGGGGAATTCGCATTGCGAAGGGGACAGCGAAGGTTCGCTGGGAGTTCGCACTGCAAACTGTAGGCTATTTTCCTTTCTGCCATGGTTCGCTGGGGTATTCGCACTGCGAATGAGGGCGCGAAGGACTCGCTAGGAGTTTCGAATTGCGAACATGACAGTTTTCCCAATTTGTTTTCTTTATAACTTTTGATCCGTAAGTCGGTTTGAGGCGCGGTTTGGTGCGTTGGAAAGCTTTTGGCATGTTCTTTCTTATATTAATGGTTTCAAGATTGTTAGCTGATTTAATTATGTCGAGAATTTGGAATGTGTTATTGTTGGCTTTTATTGTTTTAATGATGTGCATTTGACGTGTTATTATGCAATATGCGTGTGATACGTACTGTATGACTGGTGTGATGTTATGTGATGTGAATGTATGTGTTTGGATGGTGTAATGAGGGTTTGTGGCCGAATGGCAAATAAATGCATTGTTTTGGGCTTGAATTGCAAAGCATGATTTTGTTGATTGAGATGGTTGCATATATGTGTGCATTTGAATGTCATGAGGCATTGTATGCCAAGCATCATGATATGCATTCTTGTGATTTTGTGTGCCCTGGTGGGTGTGAGCAACGAATTTGTTCCAGAGAGAATCCGCTATAACATCGTGCGCCTTAAAAATAAGAGGACTTAAAGCGATCGGATGGGATCGTGCGCCTTAAAAATAAGAGGACTTAAAGCGATGATTATAGACGATCGTGCGCCTTATATAAAGAGGACTTAAAGCGATCGGATCGTGCGCCTTATACAAAGAGGACTTAAAGCGATCCATAAACGTCGTGCGCCTTATACCAAGAGGACTTAAAGCGACGGGGAACATCTTATGCCCGACGGGGAGTTACACTAAGTAACGAGCGACGGTTCTAATAGTTCCTGAGTGAACTGGTGTTGAGAAATGATGGATGGATGGTACCGCATATGCATTGCATAGAGTCGTTGTGTCGGTCTCTGTGCATTTGCATAAATCATGAATGGATTGATTATGTGTGTGAAATGTGAATGGATGCATTATGTGTGGGAAATCATGAATTGATTGATTATGTGTTGAGATTTATTTTTGAATTGGTGAATTGATGTGCATATGTGATAAATGCATTGGTCGTGGATAATATGTTTTATGTATAGGCATATGCTATGTGATGTGGTGATGTGTTTCCATATGTCATAACTTTGGTGTGCATTATGTGTGAATGTGTTATTATGTTGGTATAATTGATATATGCTATATGTATTGTATGTGATGCATGTGGTGAGAATAACCGTGTACGTGAATTTGTATGTTTTACATATTATTATGCAATCTTGATTTAGTTGCTATTTCTCACCCTTCTGCTGTGGTTTATTGCTCTATGAGGCAATTGCAGATTTGTAGTCTTGGAGGCTTTTGTGAAGATTAGTTCTCCATTCTTTTGTCGGTCTTGGTGTCTGCCCTGATACGTAGCACGAGAGTCGGGGAACGATTATGTTATATATGTATACCTTTGTTAGATTTATTTTGTATTACCTTTGTATGTATATTTTGATGTTATAAAACAACTTATTTTATAAAGCAAGTCAGTCATGGATCTTTCCGCTTTACTCCATAATTGAACTTTCCTTTTATATGGAAAAAGTTTCCCTTTTACGTTTATTCCATTTTGCGTTATGTATCAAACTTATGAGCAAGGATTGTGTTTTCTTTATTTAAATGTGGCATCCTTGTTTCTGTCGGAAAAATAAATTTTTATTTACTCTGATTTATTTATGTATTATTTATTCGCGATGGGAATTGGGGTGTTACATTAGTGGTATCAGAGCAGGTCGGTCCATCCGGCCAAGTTGTTGAGTCAGTTGGTGTGACAGTTGAATACTGTCATTGTGGTTTGTTCCTTAGTATGTGATATGTGTGTGAAACACTGTCAGTACTTGCTGGTTTTCTAATCCTTTGCCTTCAGGTGTGAGAATGAGATAAGTGGTGGAGAAGCTGGTGCTTCTCCAGGTTGCTTCAGTTGTGTGCCGTTGGTTACAAGATTGTAAGTGTTGTTTGGACAGTGTGGTTCCCGGTTCTGGAAGGAATGCGGAGGTAAGGTTTATGTCGACTAAGGATTGGTGCCTTAGGTAGTTTTGTGCATGAGATATAAGGAAGGCTATTATAGTTTGGTAAAGATGGTTTATGCCCCATCATGATTGTCGGCTGTCTATCGACAAATTGAGGAACTGATCACCCTTAATATCTTGTTGATAGTAGACGAGAATTATGCTGGATGGAATAGACGTGTCTTTCCGGCTTTGATAGTGTGTGCAATGAATGGTTTGGAATTTTAGAAATGGTTACTGATTGTGTTGATGAGTCGATGAAGATTCTTATATCGGAAGATGAGGCAGATTAGAGGTTTTGTATATTGGTCAGTTGGGAAGTCGTTGAGAGAGAACGATTGGGTATCGTTAATGGTTGTTCTCAGAGAGTAGAGTGTGAACTCAAATTTGGCAAAGGTGAAGATTTGAGGTTTGGATCTGCTAAGTAAGTAGAAGAACTTTTAGGAAGTGAAACTCAGATGGAAAGAGCGGTTGAAAGATTTACTGGAAAAGGGATTTGTGAAACCAAGTGTGTCGTCTTAGAGAGCTCCAGTATTGATAGTAATAAAAGGGAATGATGATTGAATGGAATAACAAGCATGATGTGTATGACGGTATTGAGACTATGGAAAGCAAAACTTAGAGTTTTGGTGAGGTTTGGAGTCTTTGGAGTGTTAGAGCATTAATGGAAATCTTGAGAAAACCCTTAGGTGTGGATGTAATATTTAAGAGTTCTTTTTGGTTGGTTGTTGCTACAGGTTGGAATTTGTGGAATTGGACGGTCAGGAGAAGAAATCGTGTATGGATTACTGACAGATGAATAAGGTAACGATTGAGAATAAGTGTCCACTTCCGGGAATAGATGATTGGAATGGTTTGGTTGAGTTTGATTGAAATTACAATTGTTTGGAACGTTTAATAAGGATAATGAATTTTGTGAGTTGAGGCTTTGATCTATTTAATGTGACTGGTTAGGTTTGTTATCATCGGGATAAGCTGTTATTTACTCGGTTAAACTTGTTTGTGAGCAACCAGTTACCCAGTGGAAAATTTTGCAAAAGCTTTAAGAATTTATGACTTTTGGAATTTGGTTGGGCATTACAATGCACAACGATGTTGTTCGGTGTTAGTAAGGTCTCTGGAATGTTTGTGGAGTATATGAATCGTATCTTCCATATTTAATTGGATAAGTTCGTAGTGGTTTTGATTGAGGGTATTCGGATTTGTTATAAACTTAGAGGAAGAACAGGTAGAGTGTTTGAGATGTGAATTACCAGTGTTGAAAGAGACGAAGTTTTATGCTAAGTTATTCAAGTGAGAATTTGGGTTGAAAAAGGCTATTTTTCTTGGATATGTTATTTCAGATGAGAGTATTGTTATGGGTCCATCGGAAGTAGATGTAGTTCTACAATGAGAGGCTCCGACGTTGGTTAAGGAGATTAGAAACTTTTGGGCTCAGTTGGTTGTTATTGCAGGTTATGGGAGACTTTGTTAAGTTTGTACTTCTGGTATCCCAGTTGACTTGCAAAGGGTGATTCGTTTGTTTTGGATGTCCGTTGTGAGTAAGTTTTGGTGAGCTGAAGTAGAAGTTGTCTACGGCTCTAGTTTTGATTCTGTGTGATCCTAATAAACCGTTTGTGAGGTATTGTGATGTGTCTTTGATGAGTTTAGTCAGTGTGTTAATGCAAGAGGGTAAAGTCGTGGCTTATGCTTTACGACAATTGGGGATTCATAAAAGGATCTGTATTATTATGGATTTGGAATTGGTTACGGTTGTATTGTGTTGGGACATTTGGAGGTATTATCTTTATGGTTCTGGGTTCGAAGTGTTTAGTAAATCACAAGAATATTGAGTACCTGTTTAGTCGGAAGGAATATAGTATGAGACAGCGAGGATGGTTGGAATTCCTGATGAGTTATGAATTTGGTTTGGATTATCCTTCGGGGGAAAGCTAAGGTTGTGCCTGATGAGTTAAGCCGAAAGTTTTTAGGTAAGTTGTTTTGATGGTCAGAGAATTAGAATTATTTGAACAGTTCAGAGACTTATGTATGGTATGTGAGATAACACAGTAGAGTGTGAGGTTGGGTATATTAAAGTGAACAGTGATTTTTGGAGAATATGAGAAAGAGTTAGACTTTGGACGTGAGATTGGTAGGCTTGATGATTTCGAGTAATCAGAGTGCGCAGCGGAAGCGTGATGTGGCACATTTTGTATTTACGTGTGTGACTTGTAAGGATTCATAAGTTGAACATTGGGAACATGTAGGAATGGTAAGACTATGGGACATTTCAGTATGGAAGTGATAAGTGGAAGGTTTCAATATTAATCAGGTACTAATATGAAGTTGGGTGTTTTGGTCGTATGTTTAGTTGGCGAATCGTAGCATTGTTGTAATAATGTTGTGTGACAAGGATGTGGGTATTATGGTTATGTGGAGGTTGTTGAAACGATATTGTTGTGTTCTGGTTCAAGAGTGAACCTGTGTGTGTTCGTAACATGGGTATTCCTTGGGTCGTGAGTTGGTCGTCAAGTGCATCGTATGGGCTTTGCATCTTGTCGTTGTAGTTGTCGTCGTTGTCGTGTCGTTGTTGTGGTTGTTGTCAGCAGGGTGGTTTGTCAGTTTGTGTTATTCGTGGGGTGCCTCTTGTTGGCATGTTAGTTTGTTGGTCGGTGGCGAGAGTCGTGTCCGGAGTTGTTCGTCTCAGTATATTTTCGAGGACGAAAATGTCTAAGTGGGGGAGAATTGTAACGCCCCGGTTTTGTCTTATTTATTTAATTGAGTCGATTTAATTATTTTTGTTTTATATTATTTTATTTTTGACTTTTATTTGACAATATATTATTTTTCGTCGCTGTTTATGTTTTATCGCATTTTGAGGGCGTTTGCGAGATATTTTAGTCGAGGAGTAAAATAGTCTTTTTAGGGGTTTAGATATTTATATAAATAGAAAGTGGAGAGAAAAAGAGAGAAAATAAAAGGAAAGAACAAGAAGAGAAAGAAAAGGAGAAGAAAGAAAGAGAGAAGAGGAGAAAGAGGAAAATCGACATAACTCCGTTTCAAGCGCGATTAATCGGGTAAGGGTGAGAAGTTTCAATTATATCTTGCTTGTGTATGTATATGTGTTGTTTGTTGTAAATGTTTTGGTTGTTTCACGACTTTTCTTATCGATTGGAATTAGGAACGATTGTTAGAAATCGATGTTTTCACGGATGAAATTCGGTATAAACTGAGTAGAATACTTGTTATTAGGTTTGGATCATGTTTGGGTTGTTATAATATGTTTTGGAAGTGTTTGGGGTGGGAGAATGATGAATTTGGACCCATTATGACCTATAACAGCGCTGCTGCGAATCCCAGAATTCGCAGGTTCGCACTGCGAACGACAGCAAATAGGAAAGCGAAGGCTCGCCAGAGCTTCGCACTGCGAACGTTGTGTTGTTTTTCTTTCTGCCACGGTTCGCTGGGGAATTCGCACTGCGAAGGGGACAACGAAGGTTCGCTGAGAGTTTGCACTGTGAACTGTAGGCTATTTTCCTTTCTGCCATGGTCCGCTGGGGTATTCGCACTGCGAATGAGGGCGCGAAGGACTCGCTAGGAGCTTCGCATTGCGAACATGACAGTTTTCCTAATTTGTTTTCTTTATAACTTTTGATCCGTAAGTCGGTTTGAGGCGCAGTTTAGTGCGTTGGAAAGCTTTTGGCATGTTCTTTCTTATATTAATGGTTTCAAGATTGTTAGCCGATTTAATTATGTCGAGAATTTGGAATGTGTTATTGTTGGCTTTTATTGTTTTAATGATGTGTATTTGACGTGTTATTATGCAATATGCGTGTGATACGTACTGCATGACTGGTGTGATGTTATGTGATGTGAATGTATGTGTTTGGATGGTGTAATGAGGGTTTGTGGCCGAATAGCAAATAAATGCATTGTTTTGGGCTTGAATTGCAAAGCATGATTTTGTTGATTGAGATGGTTGCATATATGTGTGCATTTGAATGTCATGAGTCATTGTATGCCAAGCATCATGATATGCATTCTTGTGATTTTGTGTGCCCTAGTGGGTGTGAGCAACAAATTGGTTCTAGAGGGAGTCAGCTATAACATCGTGCGCCTTAAAACTAAGAGGACTTAAAGCGATCGGATGGGATCGTGCGCCTTAAAAATAAGAGGACTTAAAGCGATGATTATAGACGATCGTGCGCCTTATACAAAGAGGACTTAAAGCGATCGGATCGTGCGCCTTATACAAAGAGGACTTAAAGCGATCCATAAACGTCGTGCGCCTTATACCAAGAGGACTTAAAGCGACGGGAAACATCGTATGCCCGACGGGGAGTTACACTAAGTAACGAGCGATGATTCCAATAGTTCCTGAGTGAATTGGTGTTGAGAAATGATGGATGGATGGTACCGTATATGCATTGCATAGAGTCGTTGTGTCGGTCTCTGTGCATTTGCATAAATCATGAATGGATTGATTATGTGTGAGAATTGTGAATGAATGCATTATGTGTGGGAAATCATGAATTGATTGATTATGTGTTGAGATTTATGTTTGAATTGGTGAATTGATGTGCATATGTGATAAATGCATTGGTCGTGGATAATATGTTTTATGTATAGGCATATGCTATGTGATGTGGTGATGTGTTTCCATATGTCATAAATTTGGTGTGCATTATGTGTGAATGTGTTATTATGTTGGTATAATTGATATATGCTATATGTATTGTATGTGATGCATGTGGTGAGAATAACCGTGTACGTGAATTTGTATGTTTTGCATATTATTATGCAATCTTGATTTAGTTGCTATTTCTCACCCTTCTGCTGTGGTTTATTGCTCTATGAGGCAATTGCAGATTTGTAGTCTTGGAGGCTTTTGTGAAGATTAGTTCTCCATTCTTTTGTCGGTCTTGGTGTCTGCTCTGATACGTAGCACGGAAGTCGGGGAACGATTATGTTATATATGTATACCTTTGTTAGATTTATTTTGTATTACCTTTGTATGTATATTTTGATGTTATAAAACAACTTATTTTATAAAACAAGTCAGTTATGGATCTTTCCGCTTTACTCCATGATTGAACTTTCCTTTTATATGGAAAAAGTTTCCCTTTATCGTTTATTCCATTTTGTGTTATGTATCAAACTTATGAGCAGGGATTGTGTTTTCTTTATTTAAATGTGGCATCCTTGTTTCTGTCGGAAAAATAAATTTTTATTTACTCTAATTTATTTATGTATTATTTATTCGCGATGGGAATTGGGGTGTTACATGACCCGTGTCGAGATCCTCTTGTGTGGGATGGTCGGGAAAAGTTGCTTAGTGGGTGGTGTTAGTGACCCGTGTGGAGATCCTCTTGTGTGGGATGGCCGGGGAAAGTACCATTGGTAGATAATTAGTGACCCGTGTCGAGATCTCCTTGTGCGGTATGGCCAGGGAAAGTTATCTACGTTAAGGATCCGTGACCCGTGTTTAATCTCCTTGAGCGGGATGGCCGGGGAAAGATTCCTTAACTAGTTGTCGTTTTGTGTGTTACGCGATTGTTTCTCTAGTCAGAAATGTTTGAACTCAAGGTCTAGTTCCTTTTTCCCCCGACCTGAGTTAGAATTTAGCTAGAACCTTGTAAAGCCGAGAGAATCCATAAGATAGAGAACTCACTGAGATTTGATGTATCTCACCCCAGTATTGTTGAATATTTCAGGTACTTCAGGTTCCGAGAAGGGTAAGGATAGAGCCGTGTAATTATCCTTACTTGTTTGATGGCGTAGCTTCCGTTGTGGAGTTTTTGAGATCGTTGTCGATCTAGTTCTTAGTGTTTATCTTTGGAACATCTTGTATATATATTTATGCCATAGTTTTTTTGTAGTAGTCTTTTTGGGCATGTATATGTATAATGTGTTTACTAGGGACTTATTGGTATTTCAGTACCAAACGTGGAATTCATGTATAAAATATGCTTTGATGTATGTATTTATATATGGGTGTTACAATATTTATGAAAAATATTGATAAATTTAACATTTTATTCTAAAAAAAAGTCAAATATCAATACTTGAAATTTCAAATTTATTTTCAAAAATACTTAATTATTTAAAATTTTGTTACTTGATCTTTATGGGTATCCCACAAAAGAGATATTTTTAATAATACTTACATAAATTAGGGGATTGTAAGAGAAAATATATATCTATGGGAAAAACTGAATTACTGAAACGGAAAAATGAAGTCATTGATAATATAGTAAAGCATATGAGACATATATTTTTATACACGGGAAAAATTTAAATACTTTAGATTGAACTTTATTTTTATAAATGAAAAAGTGTATGGATGATCCAAATACTTTTATTCTTGGGAACAAGTTTTTTATTCATCAAAATATTTTTTAAAATAAAATTCATTCTTATTACATTTTGAAAACAATTGTGCATAATTCAATCAGTACCCGTATGAACACACAGGTATCCAGACCATAATCTGTGCGAACGCACGTGTTATTACAATTATGGTACAATTAAAGAAAATAAAGGTAAATATATTTAAAATAATGTATGAATCAAAACACGTATAAAATGTATTTATTAATGTTACTAATATTTATTTATACAATTAAATTAATTTTTAGAAATATTATGTTATTATTTGATATTTTTATGAAACTAAGTTATTATAAAAATATTTTTATGAAAAATACCAACCAGTGTTCGCGGGTATTGGTCATATTTTCTTAAAATATAAATTATATTTTTTATATTTACTAATTTTTATTAATCCTATTTTTTTTCTTCAAATTTTTAAATGTAGACAAATGCGCGTCACCAACAGATACCCGTGCTGCTAGTTACTATTGTGCTCAGTTCTAAAATGATAAGTCATGTAGGAGAGTCGAGTTCTAATAGGAGAATAGACACATAGTTAACCTTTACCAATAATAGCAGGACTAAAACCTAATTCAATTTCATAACTAACTTGGATAAATAAGAGAATAAATGGCGGGTTCCCTATTTAAAAAAAGAAAACGATCATCGCCACGTCATATCATGATAAAGTATATAAACAATCAGCTCACAAATAAATGGTTTTGATAAGAATTCAAATGATCACATTCTTAATCTATATTTATCATATATTTCACACTTGTTCTACTAGCCAAAGGCTGAAGAAGATCGACCTAACTCCAATGCTCAACACAAAGGATCCTCATTGAAGAGCGACGAACAGTTGGAGACACATTGAAAGGTCTCACACCTGATTCAAGCCGTTCGTTCGTCAGACACTTTCAGATCCGATCAAACAGCTCTTCCACAACCTACCATAGATTAAGCGAGAGGGCTTTTAATCACTCATCATATATGAACCCGTCACCCGTCACAGGTTATAACAAGTATTCATTAACTTTTATTCTTGCAAGTTACCTCACTAGCTTGAACGTTAAAATGTTAATTTTGTAGGTCCACCATTACTTCATCGCACCGAAGGGTCGCGTCATTGCTACAGAGAAGCTTCCCAACGCCGTACCACCAATCTCTCGTTATGAAACAAAATAACACCCAAAGTAAATCACACGCCTAGCGTTATTGCTCTAACCAAAAGCTAACATAGCACTATGTTGATTCTTTAATAGATTCAATTTGAAGTTCAGAAAATCACAATTCTCTAAAAAGGAAATGACCAAATGTTGCACATGCCACATGTGTACTTCTTCTATTTAAAACAATGAAGGCGTTGGCTTGGAAATTATGAATTAAAACTAAATATGTAAAGTAATTTGTATTCTCTTCATCACATTAATGTATGAAAGTGAATAACAATTATTTTGTATTGGAACCATAAATGGTGTTGATCTTCGATGTAGGACCCTGAAAGAGATGATGCTGATCTCCGATTCGGTGGCGGGAGATGGACCTGCAAGGTTAACACTCAAACACCTAAGTGAGTTATAGAGTTCAAGATGAATATAGTGAAAGATGAAGATCAGAAAAATATATTGTGAATCTCACGTGTAGTGACTATATATGTTAGATAATTTTACTTGGGTTATGCAAGGCTGGGCCCTCTTAATGGGCCTTTCGCCGGCCCATAACAGTTGCTCCTAAGGCTTGTCGGGTGTTTCCTAGCAGGAAAATCTTTCAAAGTCGTGGTCGGCATCTGGCTGTCGCTTCCAACCATAGTGAGAAGTAGGAAGGTCATGGAGCACTTATAGAAGCAGTGGGTGATCGCGACTTTATGGGACTATTAGATTATCTAACTACAAGTATACATTGTATCGTGTAGTTTTAAAAGATATCGAACCCACAGAGACCAATAATCAATCTATTGCTATCTATTGATACTATGTAAAAGTTAAGGCTAATGAATTTTTGGTTTGGACAGAAATAAAAGCTAAAACTAAAATAAAGGTTAAGAAATATATCAGAAAAGAGAAACCGAAATATGGATCCCATTGTACCTCAGAGACTCTGTAATTCATTGGCATTGGTTTTCCGTTAAATTACTTTCAGTAGAAAATACCAGTTAAAAAACCTTTATCTCACACTCTCGCGCTATTGATTAAAGTTATACCCCCAGACCATGAGATTTTGCTCTTGCTCGTCCATTTTAATCAAGAAGTATTTTTTTGAAAACTAAATAAGTCCTAATTAATACCTAAAGCGCTCTCGTTGTATTTAGGATTAATGCTCAATTTTTACTATCCGGTTCAAGCCTCACACTCTTGCGCTATCGGCTCGAAACTTTGTTAGTTTTCACTCTCGTGCAAAACTCTTTGAATTAAAATTGAAAACTAAAGCCAAAAGAATAATTTATGAAAAAGTGTAAAGCCAACTTATTAACGAGTCTCGTCGGAACGACGATCCTCGCATACGGGACTCAAAGCGGTTTAGCCGAACATGGTTTTGAACATACATAAATAATTCATGGCAATTTCAATGAACAGAAACATAGCTATTGAATTAGAATGTGAATAAGTAAAAATATAAAGCAATAATATAAAATCCATAAGAACTGAAATTAAATTGCGGGAATACTTCAAGTACAACTAACAGAACGAAAATTATAATGCCGACAATATTATGATCCAAGCTTACAAAAATCAAAACTGAAAACAATAATGTGGCAGCCCCTCAATGCAAGAGATTACCACTTTTGAATGTAATTTGTGCTTAAACTGAAAACTAAACTTATGCGTAGGAACTTGGATGTCAAAATTCTAATAAAACTACTCTTATATAGGCCTAGGTTGCTGAAAACTTCCTTGAGGTCATGTAGAAGACGTCGAGAAAAAGTAGGAAGGGGGTGGAGAAGACTGAGTAATCTGTTTCCACGTTTTTCTCAACTGCTGGTTCATGGCGAACGCCATGGTCTTAAGTTGTGGATGACGTGTCTTGGGTGCATGACGAACACCATGAGGTGGTGGCGAGCGCCATACACCAGAAACTTGTAAATTCTGCATTCTTCTTCATTTTCTTACTCTTTTCCCGATTTTCTTGCACGAACACTTCTTATTTGACAAATATCTGAAACACAAACATAATCCGACATAATACTACGAAAACATGGCAAAATGACACTACATAACATGCGAGTCGAGTCAAAATATACAATACATTTTCACGCTATTAGTGGGGAACACACACATTAAATGACTTTCCCATCATTTAAACGTCTCACTAGTTTTTCAACAGCGTGGCTTTTAAGCTCGCAGGTTAGGGCATATCACTTTTATCTAGGACATTCGAGTTCACTTGAGTTTGCTTGTATTCTCAAGGTGAAATATGACTGTTGATTCATTTCTTATTTTCCATTGGTCTGGTCCGTTGCTCACTTTCCTCTATAAAAAGTCTCTTAATTTTTTTTTGAGAATTTTTGCCATTCCTGAGAGTCAAATTTTATTTGCAAGAGCATTTTCCTTCATTCTCAAGAGCGTTTATTTAAGTGTTTGCTTTTCCCATAACAAAATTTTCCATTTTGCATTTAACATCTACCTTCTCCATCAGATTCTACTCTCTCCAGGTATTTTTCTTACTAGTATTTATTTTGCCATGGCTAATATAAATGATTATCCCATAAGTTTGTCTAGTGATTCTGAGAGTATTGATTATTCTACCTTAGTTAGATGTGATTTCTTTGTGGTTCGGTTTTGGATCAAACAGAGTTTGATTGTGAAGTTTCGTGAGAATTTGATGTCGTTTCTTATAGACTGCACCACTGTTCTGAGTTAGAATAAAAAATAATGTTGATCATCGTTGTAGGAACCTGAAAGCGATGGTGCTGATCTCGAGTACGGTGGCGCGAGATGGACTTGCAAGAACGCTCAAGTCATTTACAGAGTCCAAGATGAGAGTATAGGAAAGAACTTAGAAGAATGTACCTTGAATAAGACGCATGCTGACTATATATGTTGGATAATTTTACCTGGGCTATGTATGGTTGGGCCTTTGTGCGGGCCTTTGGCCGACCTAAAACAAAAATGGATGTTAGAGATTGAATAATTCTTTTTAAAAAAAAATTATTGTTTTGTGATTTTCAAAAGTATTAGTAAAATATACTAAATAATTATTCAATTAAAAAAACACCTAATAAATAAATAATATCCACTTATAAATTCTTAACAGTATAAAAATAACATAACACAATATCAATTTAAAAATATTTTAAAAAGTATAAAAATCAAAATTAGACATACGTTGAAGATCTTAAAAAATTTATGTTGAAAATGATATTGATCAAATTAAAAGTGTTGGAGGACAATAATATTAATATTAAAAAATAATATGACGATAGGAGAAAAAAAGTGAATAAAAATAAAAATAATAATAATAGTATGTTGTATGATGACATAATTTTTTTTGAAAGACTTTGAATTTTTTTTGAGATTAATTACTATGCATTGACAGTGTAAAAAATTTACACTGTCAATATATCATCATCATCTGTTTGGGTTACTTTACAAATTATTAAACTAAAAGTCAAACTTCTCTATACATCCAACAGTTATAATTAACTGTCAGTGCATTTCAATTAAATTCAATTTTTTTACGGATTTGAGTAAAATTGTTGGTATATGGTTTTTTTAACTAAGAGTCACTTAAAATTTATTGAATTTAATTGGTATACACCAATATTGTAAAGAAATTTTACACTTAGTTAATTGTAACTGTTAAATTTTAATTAGAGTATAACTTTGATTTTAATCATTTATAAAGTAATATTTATGAATGGTTGTAATGTATTGAGTGTGTAATACATAACTCAAATCCATTTCATTTAAGAATTCATTAAAATCCAGAAACTTTTGAATGCAAATAGACTTTTTAAAAAATTACGAGAAATTTCAATTGAATAGCAACTGATTTTATTACCCGGATAAAAATTGTGATTGTCATAATTGAATGTCTCAAATTTTATTAGAATTTTATAGAGGTCTTGATTGAATACCACAAATTTTTTGTATCATATATACAAGTTTTTTGTGTCCTATTTTCATATATTAAGATGTAAAAATTTGAGTATCTATTATATATTAAGATGTTTAGTTCCTGACATCTTTGTTTATTTAATTTTCAACACAATTTTCTTAGTTTAATTTTATAATTAGGGCACAAACAAAAATCTTAATGTATTGTTCAACTAAATTAGAAAATATGATACAATAATATTTTCCTCAATTTTTGAATTCAATACTTAAATATATCGTGTTGATTCAATACATCAAAAATGTTGTTGGACACGGTTAATTAAGAATTGCTTACTCTTAGCGAAGGAAATCAATGAATTGATTTGGAAACCGATCCTCTCCTGCTATATATGTTCAGTCATCCCTCATGTTCTGATCTAATGGTTAAAAAATCTTAAAATTTAAATAAATAAATAAAATAAACATTGAAGAGAGAGAAAAAATAGATTTTGATGGTTGAGATTGAAGCAGATTGGAAGCAAGAGACACTACACAGGAGAGGATCCAAATCCGATTTGATTTTATAGTCAATCTTGGCACTTACTTGGATTCTCTGCATTCCCATATAACGAGAAATAAAACTGAGTGATGTAATGACAACAATAACCTTCAAAATACAATAAATCCACGAAACTAGGTAATTTTATGACCGCAGAGGATTCAACTTCCTCTTTCACACATAATTGTCATACCTTAATTTTCTCCCTCAGTTTCTTTTTAAGTTTTGCATCATTATCCACTGCATTGCATCTTGTTGAACAAACTTGCTCTAAGTTTTAATTCATTTTAGCATATGCATCTTAATACATTGCATTATTGGATTTCATTTTCATCCAATAAAGTCAAAGACCAAATAAGAGTCAACAAAGGGGACTTGGACATTTGAGTGCAAAGTTTTCAATTTGTTTATTTTTATTCCATCTCTTCTTTTCATTGACTTTTTAGTTTGGTCATTTAAAAGTCATTTTTAAAATAAACAGAAGAAGTTCATTATTTATATGTCATTATTCATATCATCTTATATATCATAAAAAAGGACAAAAATTAGATAAGTGAATCATAGATCAAGTCCATTTTTCCAAAAATCTAGAAGTGGTGGGGATGGACATTCAAAATGTTCATCCTCTGTTCTTGGTTCCTGGTCGTGTTAAATTCGTATTTGGTGAGGTTAGGTGGAGTTTTAGTGTTTGTTGACTGAGAGAGTGAAGAGAGAATGGGAACAAAGAGAGAGAGAAAAGAGAAATATAAATGAGGATAGAAAGTTTTTCCCCCTTATTTTGACATGCCTTCATCTCTATTTGATGGAGACGCATGGCGCCATCCAGAGGTCCCTGTACAAGGACCCCCCACCTTAACACAATGAACACTCATTTTCCTACCCTTGGATTGTGATCATCTCCCTAGCATTCTAATCCAACACGCAAGAATTGGAGTCAATTCTTTAACTCTTTGAACTATGGGACTGGTCTAACACCCTTTTTCTACCCAACAAACATCACAAATAAATACAACTTCTTAATTAAAGTACAGTCCCAAAAGGGCATCACATTTCATCACAAAACGTCAAATAACCACATGCTTCGTAACACAGGTTTTACCATCGTGAATTTATTTAAACACCACGCAACGAAAATCAAAATTTAAACCAATTTATAATCCAAAAACTTCTTATAATAAAACTCATAAAAACATCATGCCAACAAAATAAAAGAACGTAAATTGTTCGACTCAAACGTCCCGACCCGATGTTACATACCAGAGCAAGACCCTCTAATCGACGGAGAAATCAAAATACTTCAAAAGCTAAATATTCGAGCACCAAGAGAGCTAAGCCTGATCACCTGCACGTTACCCACGTGGAGACAACATTCAAACAGGCAGGGTGAGTAATCACGAATCAATATATAAGATATAAGCAAAAGATAAAGCATAAGCACAAACATCATCAAATCATTCACAAACGTCATTAATACATCTATTTCATCAATAGAACACAATGCTACACAATATGCAAATGCAACATCATAGACTCATGCATGTGGTACCAATTCGTCATAATTGATGGACACTGGGCCATCACCCTCCAAAGATCCCCACCAATAGGATCGATTCTACACAAGAATCGGAGCACGTCACAAAACACTTTTATCCACACAATGGGATTAAAGCCACCAAATGGACCGGAGTCCTAACTATGCCATGAATGCATGATGCAAATCATCATAATAATCATCATCATAAAATCTTCATAATTACATCATCATCCATGAATCATCATCAACCAAACATCATTATACAACACCAATTCGCACTCGTCACAATTCGTCACTACCCCTCACAATTTGTCATGTACACTCGTCACATAAAAATTCCTGATTTTATCCCATTAATCTTCATTACTAGGTTACTCATGTTTTATTACCCCATCATAGCCTTACGTCTCAAGGAAACCGCATCACAAGCGAAATCGGGACAGAAATCGCAAAAACAGACAAATCTGCCAACAGCCATGTCCATACGCGTATAACCACGCCCCATACGCGTAAGGCTTAATTCCTCGCCTACTGGCTGCGTATCATACGCGTAGGGCCACCTGCCCAAGCCTCCCATATGCGTACCACCATGGGTGTTACACGTATCACCAGAGAGGTTTCCCTCTCAAAATTCCCCTTCAGACTCCCATTACGCGTAATGGCTAGTCCATACGCGTAATGCTCTTTTCCCAAGAATTCCCTACGCGTAATGGCTTCTTATACGCGTATCCTTCTTCATTCCCAGCTTCCCATACGCGTAATGGCACCCCATACGCATATTGTCACCATTCCCATACGCGTACACTACGCGTACTAGCAGAGAGCCGTGCTGGCCCTGGGGACGGGTGCGCATGCTACGCGTATCACCCTGGGTGTGTCCCCTCTTACGCGTAATACTTCCCATGTTACGCGTATTGCCAGAAAACACTCCAAAACTCAGATTTCACATATGAACTAAAAACTCCCCATTCCAGCACCTTCGATCTTCCAAAATCAGACTCAAAACAGTTTCGATTCATCACAGATCTACGTTTTTATCGTACTTCATTGTTTACATCAATTTCTTTCTAATTATTAAGTCCTAATTCGTTAATTCCCACCCTCAATCTCAGATTTGGTTTTGTTTTACATTCATCACAGTAGCAGCAATTATTCACACGAATTTCACAGCAATTACAGCAACTCATACAGAATTCATGACAGAAATCTTACACATACAGAGTTACGAAAATTCACCACAGATTCGTCACAGATTCAGCACAAATTCATAAAAAACGCAAACACGCAAAAATACCTCTACCTTAACCCATATCAAACATATGAACCCGGATTAACCCCTCATACCTCGAATTTTCCAGCAAAAGATTCTTCTTTTTGGGGTTCTACAGTTGATTCTCTCGTTCTATGTGTTCTTGTCTCCTTTCCTCAGCTCTCTCTTCACTTCTTATGGTTGCACAAAATAACTCTCCTAATTCCCTATTTTCCTTTTGTTAAACCTATCTCTTGGACCCTAATCATGATTTACCCATATTATCCTCAATTAACCTTCTCAATATTACCGTCTTATCCTTAATGGTTCTCCTAATTATTTTAAATAATAATAATAATAATAATAATCTAAATAATATTCTAAATATTCAAATTATTCTATTATTATTACTAATAGAATAATTCTAATTAATTACTAATTCTAAAATACCTCAATATTCCCTTAACTCAGACTACCCCACAACACCACCTAAAGTCACCAAGCGTCATAGTATTCACCAAAATTCACCAAAACACCGAATAATCATAATAATTCAATTAAATAAATATTATAATTATTTTGGGGTGTTACAACTGGGCTGAGCACCCTTGGGCCTTCTCATACTTGGGCCAAACTATCCACACAACCTTCTTATTTATTTTACTACATTTTTTTACTATGGTATTTTCTTTGTTTTCTTTTTTTGATGGGCATTTAGCCCACTCTCTTTTAGTTTATTCATCGCACTAATTATTGCATGCACCTTTTTCCATTTGTTTTTATTTTCTTATATGTTTTACTTTATTTCTATTATTTGATTAATTATAAAGTCATTTTAGTAAATGAAATCAACATTTTCAAAGTAAAAATTCTTGATCAACATCAAGCCTTTTTTCAAAATCAAATGCAAAACCTTTTCACTACCAAAATTAAACCATTTTGCAAAACAACACGAACAAAAGCACTTTATCGATATCATGTCTTTTCAATTTAATCAAAATCGCTTCGAAAATATTTTTCTCAAATAAATCGGATGAAAAAGGACATTGGGGGTGCACACTCCTTTGAAACCTTAAATAATCAGCTTCGAGGCACACATCTTGGTCTTACCGAGCATTATTTTTCCGTTATAAAACGTTTAATCAAATTAGGATGAAAAATGACATGAGGGTGAACACTCCTTTGAAACCTCGAATAATCGGCCCTGAGGCACACGTCTTGGTCTTACCAAACATTCGTCTTCCGTAAATAATCATAAACACTTGAATGAAAAAGAAGGGTGCACACTCCTTAAAACCTCGAATAATTGGTCCTGAGGCACACATCTTGGTCCTACCGAGCTTTTGTCATCCTCCTAAAACAATTAAACCAATAAAACTATATTTTCTCGCCCTTGCACAATCAAAATCCTTTTCACAAACGAACAATGCTTAATCCATTTTACTGTGATACAAACAAACACTTAAATCGTCCCCGCGCGAGCATACAAACAACGCTTAACTGTTATAACGCGGCCTAAACATTTTTTCAATAAAATCAATGAACAAATACGTGGTTTCTACCCATAACTATGTAGTTTTGAATTCCTTATCGCACCTGAGGATACGTAGGAGCAAGACTTGCAATCTTTTCAGACACCCTAATAAAAAACTTATTTTTTTAGTCCTTTTGTTTTTTTGCCTTTCAACCTTTAATAACTTGAAGGAAGCAAATAGACATATGCTAACATTCTATTCGCAAATCTAACTAAATGGTTCCCGTTGAGTATAACGAATGTGAGGAGTGCTAATACCTTCCCCTTGCATAATCGACTCCCGAAATCGAATTTGGTTGCGACGACTATTTTTTTTTTGTTTTAAGAGTTTTATCGATATTTTCGCTTTTCTTTTAGAATAAATAAACTTCGGTAGCAACTCTGTTATTATTTCGAGTGTGTAAATGTTTGTGGTATTTTTCGCGCCGCGATAATAGCCTATTGGTTCATTAGTCGCCTCTCTAAAACCTTAGTCTTATCTTTCTAACTAACAAGCCATTAATCTCCTCTCTAAGTTCTTAGCCTCATATTTGTAGATGACGTAACATGAACATACTTTATAAGAGTTTAATTAATTTTTTTCTTCGTTTTTTCTAGTTTTAGCTTTGTAAAAATAACTACAATTTTTGATATGTTGTTTAAATATTATATATTAAATTGGTAGTGTAGCGCGCAATTTTTTGAGGACGCCCTTACATGTGAACTTTTAATTTATCCCAAAAGGAGGGAGGGAAAAAAATCTATAAACCCGTGAGTGTGCAGTGTAAAACAATGCAATAAGAGATCGGGAATCGGGTTTGGTTATACTAAGGGAAGGTACTAGCACCCTAAGTATCTATAGTATCCTATAGGAACCTCTTGTGTATATTTGTGTTACTGTTGATTAAGTTATCTACTGTGTATTGGGGATTTGTTGATTGTTTTGAGTGAGTCATAAGAGTGGGAAATGTTTTTGTTTTTTTTGTAGTGTAAGTTGAAATAATACTAAGACAAAGGTGTAGGAACCTAAAGGTTTTACTTATTATTGTGCTTGCTAAGATCTTGAAATCTTATGCATACGTATTCTCAAAACAAAGTTGAGAAATCAGAGAGTTCGTAGTTCCACCTACTAATGAGTGGAATTGGGTTTGTTGGGTTTGAGAGAAGAGACAAGTTGTCATCTTAAGGGATATATCTCACCTATTCACCACAAACAGTTTGAGAAAGAAGATAAAAAGGAAGAAGCTTTAAACTTGGATGTAGAAAATCCAGAGTAATGCCACATCTTCCTTTAAATGAGTCTTTGCATATTAAGAGAAGGACCTTGACTTGGATATAAAATCAACAATTGTGACACTTATATCACTTAAATGAAAGAAATGTTTTTGTACCATAATAAGAGAAGGACTCCAGCTTATCAAAAAGTGTGCCACTTACATCACTTAAATAGATTGTTTTTTTTTGAAATGTTTGATATATGTTTGTGGAATAGAAGAGACATCTCTTCTATAGAGATGATTCATGTCTCATCTCTGGGGGAAAAGTTTTGAATTTGAAGCCAAAGGTTGGCTAGGGTTTAACTTGAAGCTTAAAGTTTGAAGCCACAAGGGGCTATGGTTTTGACTTGAAGTTGAAGTTGAAAACTTCAAGGGGAAGCCTAAGGTTTTATTGAAGTTGAGAATCTCAAAGGGGATCCTAGGGTTTTAACTGAGTTACAGTTTGAAGAGGGTCCTAAAGTTTGAACTGAATCTAAACTTAAGGATGAGTATTGAAATGCAACAATTATATGAATGCAGATTTATAAACATAAATGTTAAGAAAAACTTAACAAGATAAAGCTGATTAAGCTTTTAAACAAATGTAGTCATCAAGGATGACATGGACATGATTATGATCAAGCAGGGTATATCAACATGTGAATGAGCATCATACAAGTATATATGTTCATCATAGTGAAAGTTTATGAAGGAAATACTTAAATATGTGAGCAAAGATTTAATCAATTGAAGCAATCACAAAGAAGTTCAAGTAAGCCATATATTCAAGATGAATCAAAGATCATATGGATATAACAAAGGATAAACAAAACCCTAATGGAAATTTATGGAGATGGGCACATGAACAAGACATTCAAACATGGTTGAATCAAGGGCTTTGGGGAATCCAAACTCAAGTGGAAGCCCTAGTCATGTATCAATATGTTTTCAAAAGATTAGTTGAACAAAACCCTAAGTTTTAACTAAACAAAATTTAATCGAGGTATTCTTCAAAAGAGATAACACCTAATCATGGTATGTATAAGTCAAGACAACATGTTATGTACATCAACAAGACTTAAACAAAGTATATTATGACCATACAAACACATATGTACAATTAGGTCAAAGAAATGATCAAAAGGAATTATGAAAAGGCATGAAAAATACTTAAAAAGTACTAGTTTTCAACCTAATAAAATGTCAGAAATAAATATTATTTTTGGGGTTTTTTGATGGATTCTCAAAATATACAAGATAAATGAGAAGTGTGCAAAAAATTGGATCAAAACAATTAATTTTTCTTGGTGAAATAATTGGTTGAAGTTGTGAAGAAAACCATGAAAAATAGTGATAAAAAAGAAAGGAATGCTCCCACCAAGGGTTGAACTCACGCCCTCAAGGCCATGGGCTTAAAACCTTAGCCACTGGGTCAGGTGCTTGTGTGGTGATGAATAACGCGTGTGTTAAATAATATATTAATCCTATACATGAAAATGTTAAAAATAAATAACATCAAAAGGTATAGGGCAAAGGGGATTTGAACCCCAGACCTTGCACACACAAACCCTGAAAATGCACGCTTTAACCACTGGGGTGGTGATACATTAGTTTATTAAATTGCAATGAAATAATAATATACTAAAAATGCATTTTATATTGAAAAAAATGGCGCCATGGCCATCATCATCTTCAGCTTCGTGTTCATCATCATCTTCATCATCTTCAAATGTTAACTCTCTCAATACGCAATGAAATGACATGATGTAAACACCAAAGTTGTTGGAAATTTAATAAGGAATTGAATGGTATCAACCAATTTCATTTATATTTAGTGTATAAAAAGAAATCAATCTGAAACTCTTATGAACCCTAAATGCAAATTTTGATATGAAATCTCATATGATGGAGATACTTAGCAATTAATATAGGGAAAATGATCCTTGCATTACCAGAAACATGTTGGTAACTCAAATAATCACATATGATGCATGAATTATGGAGTTCAGATTTTGAAAACTTACCTTGCAAGTGAACAATCAAATTCCTTGATAGAGGTGTTACAAATGCAATCTCTTGATGCTAATAGCTTTCTTGACCTCCAAGGAGTGTGTTGCAATTCTTAAATTGACTTGAAACCTTCTGAAACTTCCTGGCCAACTCAATTTGCAGCTTGGTGCAAGTGGGATATGGAGGATGTGATTCTGGTGTTACATATGCAATGTGATGATTTGGATCACTTCTATATGATGTATATGAAGTGTTTGGATGCTTGGTTTGAATGTAAATTGCTTAGACTTGAGAATTCAATTTTCCACTTCTTTGAAATTTTTAATTTTTGGAAGGAGGAGGAATTGGAGAAAACTAGATTCTTGCTATGTTTTAGTGTCATTTGAATGATGCAAAACAATCTCTATTTATAGAGAAATAATTGAGACTTGGAGGAAAAGTGTTTTATTAGGATACATGCTATTATCCAATGGATGATGTCATGTACCTATTACTTGAGTGCTAAGGTACACATAGCCTATTTCTCACATGGCTCAAATTGTGATCTTTTGAGCTTGGTTCTATCATATTGCATCTTGATCCTTGGCGTTTTGATAATTTCTTAACATATTAGAGTATTTTTTGGCCAATTCACTATTGCACTTTAATGCTAGAGGACAAAACTTAAGTTCCTATGTAACGCCCTGTATAATATATACCTAGAATAATACTATACAAGCATTTTGTTTGGTACTGACACCATCATAAGTGCCGAATGGCGTAATTCACATACTTGACCATTCTAAAACATAATACAATCTATGGTACAAGATATGGAAACTAGCCAAAACAATAAAAATCTAAGATCATATTACAATATCCTTCATTGTAAAAGAAGATAATACACATCGAAAAACTCAAACTAAGCTTCTCTCGAAACATCCAAGCATAGCTCCACTTGTAAATCAAACCTGCAACAACGCCTGAAAAAAATAACAACAATAATGGGGTGAGATATTAATCTCATTGAGTTCCCTATCTTATGCATTCTCTCGGCTTTACAGGGTTCTAGCCAAATCCTAACTTAAGTCAAGGGGAAGGGAAATGACCTTGAGTTCTCAATTTCAAACTATATGGAAACATGTCATGAGTTCACCAACTCAAATTATCACTAATCGATAACCTACCAAGGCATCCCCTTTTCCCGTCCGCTTCTACGTCTAAAAGTCGACCCGAGTCATGGATCCTTGTAACCTACTTGACATATGAATGAATTCGGGTTCTACGGGCCATTAACCGTTATGAACCGTCACTTCACACGGGCCATAAACCGTCACAGGCATACGTCCCACGGGCGCCATTCATACTGCACGCGGGAATTAAATCTGCTAAGTAGTCATGCGTACATTTCAGAGGAGCCCTAAGCTCATGAAACAGAAACTCAAGGGAAACGGTTACGATTATGTGATATCACACACAAACGTGATTGTATTCGACAATCACAAGGCCACAATTTCCTTAAGGCCCATTTGCCTTTTCTCATAAAACACAAAGGTTTACACACATGTTCCATACTAGTGTCTCACTCTCTTCTAGACCATTACTCGCCAAGGATGCACATATAGGCATCGAATGCACGAGCATTACCATCTAGGTTCTCTACTCTAGACCATTACTCGTCAAGGATGCACATCTATACATCGAATGTACGAGCATCACCATCTAGAGTTCTCTAACACAATCCTAGTCACAACCTAGAATCATACCATTTGGTTTTGGGGTAAGGTTTCTTCACTCTTCCTAATTCATTTTAAGCATGCATATTTTCTCAATCATACTTAACAATGATTAGTTAGACATGGTATAACACAGTTTGCACAAGTAAAACATTTATCACAACATATCACATAAACATTATTTCCAACGATACCAAGATCGCTTCGATCGGAATCACGGTTCAAAAGTTATGAATTTCCAAACATTTTTCAAAATCACAGCAGTGGTAACCGGTTACCTCAAAATGAGTAACCGATTACTCAAGTTTCACTATTCAAAACAAAATCAAAATCATAGTTAGAGACACATTTTGGTAACCGGTTACCTCAAAATGAGTAACCGGTTACTACGTTCATTTTTCACGTAAAACCTCAATTTTTCCTTCAGGTAACCGGTTACCTCAAAATGATCTAACCGGTTACTACTGAACCAGAAACACAAAAATCTGATTTTAATGGTACAAACTCAATCTAATCTCAACCAAAACATGTTGGAACTTAACAACAAGTATCACCGATTAAATTCATGCATAACCCGATTATACTATGCAACTTATTTCACGTTTTATCCGTTAGAAACATCGATTCCATACAAATTATTCATTTTCTCAATTTCTAACCTAAGTTCTAAACAACTCAAATTTCTAAAACTTAAGTCTCTAACTAGAACCCACCTGATAATCGAAGAGGAGATTGAAGAAGATGATGAAAAATGATGATGATCCAACTTCTTCTTCTCTTTTCCCTTCTTCCTCTCTTCTTTCTCTCTTTCTCTCCTTTTTCCTCTTCTTCTTACCAACTTCTTCTTTCTTTTCTTTCTAACATATATATAACACTTATTATATAATATAATCCAACAGGGTAAAATATCTCCAATTGATATTTTATAATCTAACACCAATTGATCAATTATTAGATTTACCTTAAAATCCTCTCTTGAACTAATAATTAATCTGTCCCTTCTACTAAATAATCTATCTCTTCAGAGCTCACTAGTTGCTCTATTGATCCCAATTGATAATACTTAGAGCACTTAGGAGATTCCATTAATCCAATTAACCAAAGATAGAGCACATAGACACTCATCTGATCTCATCTGATATCCAATTGAGCGTTTAGATAATATGGGGTATTACATCCTAGCTTTTGAATGATTTTTTTCACATACCAAGGGATAGAATTTTGAAAATTCTGTTGTGATTTTCCAGAGCACATGGTGTATGATGATTTTGATGTTGATCTTGTGAAGAAATGGAGCTAGTAAGGTCATCCAAATCGTGTACCAACAAATCTGCTCTTGAGAATTCAGTTGCAACAAGTCCTATTGTGAAATTCATAACTTCTTGCTCAAGTAAGGTAAATGAATGTTCTTGGACATTTTGGACAGCTGAGATAACATACTTCAAGTTTGATGTTCAAATTTTGTCTTGAATCAATGTGGATCATGGAAAAAAATGGCCTTAAAGTTGGCTCCAACACAAGGTATATTTGTGTAAAAAATTCTCTAAGTGTCCAAGTTCAAAAAGGGATGAATCTCCAACTTCATGGCTCCATATCTCTCAATCTACGCATTTTTTGGGAATTCATCCTCAAGGACAAAGTTGTAGTATGTAACAAGCTCTTCAATTTGGTCTTTGGAGCAAAGAAAATGGTTACTTGGATTGGAAGTTATGGCCTTGGCAAGATGAGCAAAAATCATTGTACTTCATGACTTAGAAAAATTTTAATTTCTCCATTGTTGCCCTTTTTGCAAGTAACCTCACTTTTCTTGATTTCTCTTGATCAATCATGATCCAAATCACATATTATCATAATTTTTTACTTGAGGAGCCCATGGTTGACCTAAAATCTAAAAAGTCAAACTTGATTTTGATCACAATTGACTTTTCATCAGATAAACTTGAATTCTTCCATTGCTTATGAATCAAACTCCTTGAATCAATCCAATCATATGAATGGACTAATATGGTGCATTTGAGGTCCTTGAAACATGTCTTGAAGCATAGAATCATCCTCAGATGAAAAAGTCAATTGTAAGTCTGATTGGATGAAAGTCCTATTTTTAAAGCACTGAGAATCTTGAGGCTTGATGAGTTTGAAATGATGCAATCTTGTACTTGATTATTGATGGATGAAAGCTCTTGATCTTCATGGATGAATAAGGGACTTGATATGTTGAATATGAAGCCCATCCTTTGATAATTCACCTGCTTGAGTCCTTGGGGGACCACTTAACCTGTAAAGCAAACAAGCGCACACATCTTGTATTTGTATTGGGTTAGTGATGCATAAAGACACACACACACATATGTAATGATGAATGTTATGCAAATGATGTAAATGAGGTGGCATCTTAGGGATACAAAATTAGGGTATGACAGTTAGATATATAACTCATAAAACTAAATTAAAAGACATAAAATAAGAATAGGTGGAAAGGTTTAAAAATAATAATTTTTTTAGAGATATCACATCTTCACAATGATTGTCTAATATCAACTCAAGTTTACTTTAATATATAGTAGAGGTGGATAGATTTATTGTAACCGACCGCAAACCGTGTTATCTATAAAATATAACATGCATTCGAACGGGTGATGATGGGTTTGCCGGTTGTCGAATTTTAACATTCAGTTTGAGACGGTTTGTGATGGTCGAAATCTGATGTGCTTTTTGAAACCTTCGGGAAACCATAACCGACTGAGTTGGACTTTTAAAATAATGAAAATTAATTTTTATTAATGGTTAGCTATTGTACAACAGTCCTAGTAAAGATATAATGTAAGTGTTGTCATACCCTACTTTCTTTGGAACTCACATAGCAGTACACACATACATCAAATCCTATTTAACAATATATTGATTAACGAAAGTTAAGTTAAAAGAGATAGTTCAAAAACATTTAAGAATAGTTAGTGGATGAAAGTCATAAAAAGCTAAGAGAAAGAGTAAATATGTTCAATGGAAATTATCCTCTGTCTTCCATATTTCTCTTACACTTTTTTCCTTCTCTTTATACTTTTTAATATAGTTTTTCTTTGTCTTTCATCTTCCTCTACCTTTCCATATCTCTTTATATCAGTTTGAAATGGTTTTGCATCTCATCATAGATGCATGCGAGAGAAGACCATAATGTTTCAATATGAAAGTTATGAGTATTCTTAGAGTTTCGATTAGCATTGAAGCCAAACATGTATGCTGCAAGTTATTGCTATATGCTATATGGAGGATATTAGTCTATAGAATCTAAGTAGTTACTTTGGCTTTTTTCCCTCCTTCTCCACCCGCTAAAAACCACCAGCTATACCCGTCAACCATTCAACCCGTCATCCAAGAAAACCGAACTTTGAAATGGACAAAAATGGATTCTTGTTTGTGGACCGTAGTTTCATTCGAATTGGTTGTTTTTTTTATCTGATAGCGATCGGCAGGGTCGTCTTTGAAGGCGTGCAAGGCGGGCTACCGTACAGAGCCAAAAATTTTTTAAGATTAAATCATGGCTAAAAAATGCCTCGTATAAAAAAATAGGACCCATATTTATTTTTCCATAGTCAAACCATGATAAACCTACACAGGACCTCCAAAATTTTGTGACGGCCCTGCCGATCGGATCCGACCATTTTCCAACTTTAATATATAGTATTTATAAATGAGGATGGTATCACAACTTTTAGATGAGGAACAATGTCATTTTAAAGAACATATACATAGTTTCCACGAGGAAAAAAGTAGATTAAAGACAAATAGAAATGACAAAGGGGAGGAAAAAACATAAATATATGTAGTCTTACAACAACATAAATAATCCTGTCTTTGTTGACTAAAATTAGGGGTGAAACCTTGAAATCGGTATATTTTTGTTAACACTGAGATTAATTTTAAACTGTAATTTGTAAGAGATTAGGAATTAAGTTAAGGTTAATGGTTTAATCACTAAGAAATTTGGATTAAATATTTTTAAAAATTGGTGACAATATATGGTATTAAGTGCCAACAACATGCCTAGTTTAGGAGTCCTAAGGGAATACCCAAGTCATTCTCATTATCTTTGTCATCTTTGTCCATCTCATTTTCTAACACAATTTTCTTTAAGTTAGAAAAATATGATTAAATAGTACTTTGCACAATATTTAGGTTTAATATATGTATTCTCACCTTTTTATTATTAATTGTAGCAAATTAATACACTTGCTCAAATTTCTTTCAACTATTTCAAAGAGCGATAAATATAGACCATTTCTTAATACATCACCCTAGTTTCTTATATACCACGTGAAATTTCATTTTTGCCTACCTGATTCTGGATGTGCATATCCGGACGCACCTTTTTTAAAAAAAAAAACGTTGATATTTTCCGGATGTGCACATCCAAAAACATAGTATAGCTTTATTTTTTTAATTTCGGAACTGCAGATACGGAAAATAGCATAACTTTATTTTTTTTTTAAAAATCGGTTTTGTCGATTGTTCGCATACGTTAATATATCATCGCAAGTTAATATACATTCGAATGAGGGGAGCGAGAAGAGATTAGTTCGAAGGCTACTGTATTTGTTGTTTGTTGAATTAGCAAAGGAGAAACTCATCCTCTCAAGCACTGTATCATTTTCCATTAAATATTTAGCTAATATAAGCTCATGCTCGTCTCCATTGACATTTCCAAATTTCACAACTTGGAGAGTGGATGTCAAACAATCTGGCACAACAGCAGAGTTAAGAAGCTCATGGTTGAATTCCAATATTCCCTAATGATTTGTAATAAAACAAAGTCTAAATAAAACAAAAATTAGAGAAACAGGCTCAACATTTGCAGAGACGTGGCTCGCGAGTCAGTGACTTAGAATTTTGTCTTATGTAAACACTTTCAAGTAGAGGTGCTTTAAGTTCTAAAGTGACATCATCCGCACCTGCACTTAACCAAGAGTAGTCTCCAGTCTCAAACTTTTTCAATACTGGAAAAATAATACCTTGAGATTTGTCAACTGTAAATACAACTCTAGAAAACTTTGTTCTTCGTATCTCTTCAACAGAAAACTTTGTTCTTCGTATCTCTCCAACACAAAACTTTTTTCATCGTATCTCTCCAATAGAAAACTTTGTTCTTCGTATCGCAAGTTAATATACATTCTAATGAGAATGAGATTAAAAACATATCAAATAGGAGAATGTAACTTTCTCTCCAGTGTAACCACTGCTCCTGTTATCTTTCTTTGTTGATCCTCCAACACTACATATGGACTCAATATTTTTCGGGGATAAACCCTTTTCGTTATTGAAAATAAGTAATGTGGCTGGTGCACTAGTAGCAGTAATGTCATCAGAAGTTATAACAAACTCTAGGGTTGGAGTCTCTCCGTCAATATAATGGTTGTCTTCGGCATTATGATAAAGTTAACAACAGATTTACGGTCATGAATATAAACAACTATCATTTAACATCATGAATGCATCATGAAAGGTTAAATGTACTTGAATAAGCTCCATGCGAAAATGAACATCTTTAGCATAAAGTTCAGCGGAGAGATTCTTGATAGCGTGATGAAGATCTTCAGTCAATGTAAATGAAGTAAACATGCATTACAGAGTGAAAGGTGAAAGGTTAAGAATGAGAGTACTTACTAACTTACACGATACAAGAAAAGTGTTTGAAAGCATAAATAACTCATTATTATTTACCATTTTGGTTTTTAGGGAGTGACGTGTGGCTTTCTATAAATCAACTAGGTTTAAGCCTAAAAGGATTATATAAAGATTGTAGGACAAATCAAGATCAACAGTAAAACATTACTTCTTTGATGTTATCCAAGATAAATGGCAGCAGAGTCGACACAAAGTTGGTGGTACTCCTATTACCACTTGCAGAACCAGAATCAGAATTTTCGACTTCACTTATGTAGTATCGAGGGCGGAAAGCTAGCACGTGTGCATAATAAGCAGGAGGAACTGTATCATTAATATACAATTTATAATATATACATATACATCAATAGACATCAGTATGTATCATTTAGAAAAAACCAACGCGAACCTGTAAAATATAATCCTTTTAGGCTTAAACCCAGTTGATTTATAGAAAGCTACACGCCACTCCCTGAATTATCCTATTATGAGGAATACACAAATCTAAGAAAATTATCTTATCATTCCAGCGGGTCAATTTCCCTTCTAAGGATCCACTGTTATTTTAAAGAGATCCTGAATTATCTCGTCGCAATGAACCTGAGAAGAAACAATTCCTCTGTATCTTGTGACCCAAAGTCAGTCCATTGGTTCTGCAAGTGGTAATAAGAGTACCACCAACTTTGTGTCGACTCTGGTGTCATTTATCTTGGATAACGTCAAAGAAGTAATGTTTTACTGTTGATCTTGATTTGTCCTACAATCTTCGAGGATAGATTTGGGAGTTCGGATATTCACAGTGCATTTTTTGGATATATAACCTATGGTTACAGAGGTCATGTTTGTCACGATTGCTGGATGATCGTTACTCTGTTAAAATACATATTATTATTATTTTTTTAAATAAATATACCATTTTTTCGGATGTGCACATCCGGAATACGCGTAAATTGTCACTTCAGATTTGCACATCCGGAAAAAGGCAACGTTTTAAAAAAAACGGTGCGTCCGGATGTGCACATCCGGAACTGGGGGGCAAAAAAATAATTTCACGTGATGTATAAGAAACTAGGGTGGTGTATTAAGAAATGGTCTAAATATATTGTATGGAGATATTTAGCTATTGAATTAAAAACAACATCAACAATCAAGTCTTATTCCACTCAATTTACATGGATAAACTTTGGTGGTTTCTTATCACACCACCCATGTTTCTTAGGCACCACCGAATTTCCGTTTTTGCCCCCAATTTCTGGATGTGCACATTCGGACGCACCCTTTTTCTAAAAAATTTCAGTTTTTTCCGGATGTGCACTTCCGGAAGAATTCCTGATCTGCAAATCCGGAAAAAATCAAAAGAATTCCATAAAATCATTTACTTCTAAATATAATTAAATCCAATATAATTAAAATCCAACATAATTAAACTTAATATGATTTTTTTTTAATATAATTAAATCCAATTTAATTAAATCCAATATAATTAAAATTAATATGATTAAAATTAATATGATTAAAATTAATATGATTTTTTCAATATAATTAAATCCAATATAATTAAATTAATTTTAGAAGTAAATACCATATAATTTTAATTATAATTTAGAAGTAAATACCATATAATTTAGAAGTAAATACCATATAATTTTAAATACCAATATAATTAAATCCAATTTTAGAAGTAAATACCATATAATTTTAAATCCAATATAATTAAATTAATTTTTTCAATATAAAAAAATAATTTAGAATTAAATACCATATTAATCATATTAATTATATTGAAAAAAATTAATCATATTAAATATCATATTAATTTTAATTAATATAGATTTTAATTATATTGGATTTAATTATATTAGATTTAATTATATTGAAAAAATGATATTAATTTTAATTATATTGGATTTTAATTAGATTGGATTTAATTATATTTAGAAGTAAATGATTTTATGGAATTCTTTTGATTTTTTCCGGATTTGCAAATCAAGAATTCTTCCGGATGTGCACATCCGGAACATATCAGCGTTTTTTAAAAATTTGGTGCGTCCGGATGTGCAAATCCGGAATCTGGGGGCAAAAATGAAATTTCACGTGGTGCCTAAGAAACTTGGATGGTGTATTAAGAAATCACCTAAACTTTCACGATAATGCTCTATTAAGGATTGCGCTTATATCCAAATTGTTAATCTCAATATCTTTCTTAATAAAATTTCTTATAGTCTTTTTAATTCTTCTTCTTCCTCTAGTTGTGTGACTTCTCTCCATCTGGTTTACTCTCCTTACTATAGAGTCTATATGTCTTCTCTCTACATGTCCAAACCACCTAAGTCTATATTCCATCATCTTCTCTACTTTGGTGCTACTCTAACTCTCTCTCTCTCTCTCTCTCTCTCTAATATTTTCATTTATAATTTTATCCTATAGAGTCTTATCACACATCCGAATCTTATCCTATAGAGTTTTACCACACATCCGATGTAATATCCTCATCTCTGCTACATTTACTTTAAACTCGTGTTAATACTTAATCGTCCAACATTTTTCCCCATACGACATCACAAGTCTCACCGCATTTCGATAAAATTACCCATTAGCTTGAGTGGTACCTTTGGATCACATAAAATACCTGAAGACCTTCTCTATTTCAGCCACCCGATGTGAATTCAATGGTTTACAACCCCTTATATTTCTCCATCATTTTATATTACAGACCCATGATATTTAAACCGTGTGAATTGAGAGATGATATGGTCTCCAGCTTTCACCTCTAAATTAGAAAGGCTTATTATGTTTTTGAACTTACATCCCATATACTCCATATTGCTTTTGCTTAGGCGAAAACCAAGTGTTTCTAAAACTCGCCTCCAAGTCTCCAACCTCTAATTTAAATCCTTCTCCGACTCTCCAAGAATGAGTATATCATTTGCAAAAGTATGCATCTTAATGCTAGATTTTGGATGTGTTCCGTGAGTACATCCAAAATTAAGGTAAAAATGTAGGGGCTTAGGGTTTAACTTTGATGCAAACTTATTGTAATGAGAAAATCATATGTCTCGCCACCATGTGACTGCATACTATTCGATACCCCTTCATACATACACTACTACGGAAAACATATACAACAACGGTTGGAAAATGGATAACATCACGAGTGACCTGCCGTTGTTATGTAGGGTGTGATTGTATATGAGCTACTTACAATCACGGTCTTATGACCGTTTTAGAAAACTTGAAAGCGCACTATATATGATCACGATTGCTATAACTAACTGTTGTAATATATTAAAGGTCACAGGTTCGATTCTCACCAGCGTATCCTTTGGTGTAATATGTTATTGTGGACATCAGTCACTATATAACCACAGTTATATATTACAGCCGTCATTAAATAATATTCTTTTTTAAAATAATTTTTCTGCATTTTTAAAATTTTCCATTTTTTAACCTGCATTTTTTTGAACCATATCAGAACAGAAACATCAATTGTATCATAATAAAGAATTGTATTGTATTACATCAAATCCATACATTGGATTAAGACCAAACATTGTATATGTATTACATCAAAAGAAAAATGGCACAAAACAACGTACAAATATTATATAACATCACACAATTGTATCTTATAGTGTTTTGGTTTCTTTGTCTCTTGGTGTATTGACTTTAAACACCTACAATTTCAAATAATCATATTTGTTAGTGAATATACTTAGAAATAATGACTTACATTAACTAAATTATTAATAAAGAATAAAATACTAATTACTTGTTAATTTTCCCATATGCCTTCATTATGATCGATACGAATAACATGCACATCATCTCTATCAACTTCAGCATAAGTGGTAGGCACTTTTGTTGTGTAAGAAGGAATATAAGGAATATCAAAACTTTCATCACTACTAGGAATGTCTTTTCCTCAGAGAACGATTGACCATTTCTCCGATGTGTCCGAAGGGTCGGTCACATAGAAAACTTGTTTTGCTTGTGAAGCCACGATGAATAGTTTGACCATATAATTTGCCTTGCCAAGGTCAACCCAGGTAAATCCTAAGTCATCAGTTTGTACACAATTATTATTATTGGGAACCCACTTGCATTTAAATAAAGGCACTCTGAAGATAACATAATCAATCTCCCAAATCTCCTCAATGACACCATATAACGCACTAGATGCCAATATTGGATTCTTGTCTTTCAAACTAGACAAATACATGGATTCGACCTCAACCATAACCCCACTATTTTGCATTGTACTACGATCATCTTTTGATTTTGTATAAAAGGTATAATGACCAATGTCATATGCAGACAATGTTATCACATTAAATTTTGGCATGAACGACAATAATTTAGTTGTCTGGGATGCACTATGATCTTTTGGTATCCTTTTATTAAACTAATCTAGGAATTTCTTGTTATGCTCGATAAACAACAACTTGTCACTCATTCGTGGATATATTTTCTTCAAAAGTCTTTTGTGAGTAGCCATGTAAGGTTAAACTTCTTCAAGATTATTCAATATATAGAAATGTGCCTAAATAACTACATCCCGAGCCATTGACTTAACATTTAAACCTTGAATACCTCTACCTTCAGTGTTAGCATGACGAGACTTTGGAATTCCTATAGACTCTGCGTCCGACAAATAGTTTGTACAAAACTCAATAGCTTCTTTCGTGATGTACCTTTCAACAATCGAAGCTTCCGGTCGATGATGATTCTTTGTATATCCTTTAAAGATCTTCATGTATCGCTCTATTGGATACATCCACCTTAAATAAATTGGACCACAATTTCTGATTTCTCTAACTAGATGAACAAGTAAGTGAACCATAATGTCAAAAAATGATGGAGGAAAATATATCTCCAATTGACACAAGATTATGGCAGCTTTATCTTCTAATTCATCTAATTTTTAGAAATCAAGAACTTTATTACATATGGAATTAAAGAACAAACACAATCTGGTGATAGTTTCTCACATTTTTGGTAGGATGCCACAGATAACCACTGGTAGAAGTTGGTGCATTAAGACATGACAATCATGAGATTTCAAACTAATTAACTTGAGATCTTTCATTGATACAAGTTTCTTGATGTTTGATGAGTAACCTTGGGGAACTTTGATACCATGTAAACACTCGCGAAAACTTTTCTTTTCCTTTTTACATAGAGTGTAACAAGTCGGAGGCAGATAAATTCTTTTTCCTTTTTCTATTGGAGCCAATTGTTTTCGTATACCCATCGCCTCCATATCGAGACGAGATTGCTTACTATCTTTAGTCTTGCCTATAATGTTTAGAAGTGTTCCAATAAAACTATCACACACATTTTTCTCCACATGCATCACATCAAGACAATGTCTTACATCAAGACTTGACCAATATGGAAGATCAAAAAACACATACCTCTTTTTCCATATTTTTTTCTCAACAAGTTTCCATTTTTATTTTTCTCTCTTTCCAAGGACAACATTAATTTGTTTTTGTCATTGATAAACTTCATCCCCAGTTAAAGGTTTAAGAGCGATATCAAACTCCTGCTCTCCATTAAAAGCCTTCCGCAATCTACGATAAGAATGATCGGGTTTTAGAAATTTCAGATGCCCAAGATAAATAGTCTTTTTTCCAAACTCAAGTTGGTGATAACATGTATCAGATTCACAAATTGGACACACTTTGTGTCCTTTGAAACTCTATCCAGCCAAATTACCATATGCAGGAAAGTCGTTGATTGTGCAAAATAACATTGCACGCATCTTAAACTTTTCACCAAAATATGCATCATCAACTTCAACGCCTTCCTCCCACAAAAGTCTTAGATCTTCAATTAATGGACTTAGATAAATATCTATGTCATTTTCAGGTTGTCGTGGTCCAAAAATCATCATACTTAACAACATATACTTACTTTTCATGCACAACCAAGGAGAGATATGTTGTAAATCGTGAGAAGAACATGCCACGAAGAATGGTTAGTACTCATATTACCAAAGGGGTTCATTCCATCGTGGCAAGCCCAAGCCTAAGGTTTCCTGGCTCAGTGCCAAAATCCAGAAACAACGAAACAATTTTCTTCCATTGCAAAGAATCAGCTACATGGCGTATGTTTCCATCACATTTTCTTTCATCTGCATGTCATATAATATTTTTTACGTCATCCGAATTAGCAAAAAGTCTCTTGAATCTTGAAATTATTGGCAAGTACCATAACACTTTAGCATAAGACTTCTTTCTACTAACATTGTCATTGTCATCACCTTTGTTGTCCTTCAACTTGTAATGTGACACCCCACATTCCGGACATTGATCAAAATTTTCATACTCTTTCCTATATAATATGCAGTCATTAGGGCATGCATGCATTTTGATATACTCCAAACCCAATGGACACAATATCTTCTTGGCATCATAACAATGATCAGGCAAATTGTTATCTTCTGGTAGCATTTGTTTTAGCAAATGAAGCAACTCCGTGAAACTTTTATCCGACCACCTATTTTTTGCTTTCAGATTAAAAAATTTTAAAACTACAGACAATCGTGTAAAGTTTGTGCACTACTTATATAAAGTGGTGTCCTTATCACTATATAAAGTATCATAAATATGAGCTTTCTTAAAAGAAGATTCTCCAATATCATGTAACATATCTTCTAGACGATCATTCATATATTCATCTTCATCAACTTCGTGACTTTGTGACGCATGGTTTCTATTTTTTTTACCTCACCCTGCCACGTCCATATTGTATAATTTTGACATATACCATCACAAAACAGGTGATGGAATATCTCATCCTTTGTACCTTTCTTTATATTCCCGCAATTAACACAAGGACAATAAAAGATACCATTATTGTCAGGAAGATTTTGATAAGTGTATTCAAGGAATTCAAGAACTCCTTTCTCATATATCGGACCTAATCTATCAGATTTCATCCAACTACGATCCATAGTAAATTCTGAAATTTATATCAAAACAATATTGTGAATGGCACAACAAAATCTAAACCTAAAGAATGTCGAAAAACTAAAGCATATTCAGTACAATAATACAACTCTAAATCTTAAGCATATGAATAAAGCATATGAACTTTGCAAGAAACAGACCACAAAATCCAACAACAAAACATAAAGCATATTCAGTACAATAATACAACTCTAAATCTTAAGCATATGGAAAAAGCATATGCGCTTTGCAAGAAACAGACCACAAAATCAAACAAGAATGAAGATGGTGAAGATTATCAAGAATTAGGAAGATGAGGAAGAGAGTGAAATTTGCACGAAATAAGAATAATTTTTTTGTAGAATAAATTTATAATGATTAAAAAGTGAGTATATTATAATTTTGTTAGATATGAAAAAAAAAACTTTTAATTGATAAAGAAAATATAATTTATATTGACAAAAGAGGCTCTACAATTTAAGTATAGATTTTTGTAGAATAAATTTATGATGATTAAAAAGTGAGTATATTATAATTTTGTTAGATATGAAAAAAAAGTTTTAATTAATAAAAAGAAAATATAGTTTATATTGATAAAAGAGGGTCTACTAAAAAAGTTTTAGTTGATAAAAAGAAAATATAATTTATATCTATAAAAGAGGGTCTACTAAAAAAGTTTTAATTGATAAAAAGAAAATATAATTTATATTGATAAGAGAGTTGAAGATGAGTTTAGAGATTTATTTAGGTAATTGAAGAGGATAGGATAGTTATATAAATGTGTGAATAAGAAATAATTGTTTAGAGGAAATAAAATAAAAAGTTCCATTGCCGGGAATCGAACCCGGGTCTCCTGGGTGAAAGCCAGATATCCTAACCGCTGGACGACAATGGAATTGTTGATATGGGTTTTAATTAGCAGGAATAGAAATGAAAAGTATACCGTGTGATGGCAGAAAAAACTCGGAAAAAGAGATGAGAATATGCGGTGAGCGTGGATCGAACACGCGACCTTCAGATCTTCAGTCTGACGCTCTCCCAACTGAGCTATCCCCACTGATGCATGATTCTTCCGTCGCAGTTTACTACTCTCTTTATTTACACCACTACATCAAATATACCACAACTGCAATGTTTTTCTTTCTGCCTTGTAATAACAATAAAGCCTATTTTTTTTACTTCAATTCTAAACACTACTTTTTTTCATCTTTCTTTAATACATTTTCTGATTTTTGTTTAATAAATCAAAACTCTAGCAAAAGTTAACAGAATTGGAATTATAAGTGTCATTTTTTACTTGCTCAAAAATCATGCAATCACATAATTCAATATTAATTAAATATTTATATTTTTACTGTTTTTTACTAGCTCAAAAATCATGCAATGAGATAATTCAATATTAATAAAATATTTATGTTTTAACTATTTTTTACTAGCTCAAAAATCATGCAATGAGATAATTCAATATTAATAAAATATTTATGTTTTAACTATTTTTTACTAGCTCAAAAATCATGCAATGAGATAATTCAATATTAATAAAATATTTATGTTTTAACTATTTTTTACTAGCTCAACATTATTTTATTATAATTTACTTCAACTTTTATTTAAAAGATATTTAAATAATATAGTTTTAGATAAATAAATAATTTTTAATTTTTCACTTGTTGACTAGTAAAAAAAATATTTTGTTCTATTTATACTTTATACAAATGTATTCTAATTTTATTTTTTTTCCAACTTTTATTAATAAGACATCCACATGAAACACAATCTTAATCAATATTGTAGTTATTTATTTTTAATTAATTGATTAATTTTTTTTTATTCCTTCTCCCTAAAAAATACTTCCTATTTGATATAGCAAACTGTTAAGACTACGGTAATACCGCTTAAATTTGAGGCAGTCAACAAACCTTTGGATGACCGATCATCATGGATGTTTTCAATTATACAACATTAAAAACAATCGAATAGGTATAAATTAACATAGATTACATCGATTTGATTAAAACTCATCATCGATTTCAACATTTTTTAACACAACCAATAAGAACAATACTTTTCAAAATTAATCACATTAATTTACACGAATTTGGTATGCAATCAACACACAAAATTAACACAATGACACATAATTCTTAAAAGAGTTTTAATGAAAACTTATATCAAGCTCTAAAACATCCAACAATTCTACTGAGATGAACCCATACTATTCAAGAGAGGCGTCGACGCTATCTTCTGACAGTGCATCCCTGAAGAGGAAATGGAAAGTGTAATCACCCATTGTCATGCCTCTGCTTATGGCAAACATGCAAGTACATCGAAGATTGACCAAGCTGACCTCTACCGGTCCAGCCTCTTCAAAGATGTGTATACTTTACGAAATGCGACTAGTAGGGATGCCAAAGGGGTAGGGAATGTGTGGAGGATGCTTCCTCGGTCCACGCCCCACCCCCAATATTTTCCGAAGCCCCGTCCTCGATCCTCGCCATGGGAGAATATTTTTCCCCATCCCCGTTGAAGGTGTGAAAAACTCAAGAAATGGGGGTTTGAATCGATTTTTCAAAATAAACTTGTTTTTAAAAATTAAATTCTTTTCACAAAACCATTCCTTTTAATGGTAATGACCTTTGTTGAGAATCAAGTGATGAACACGTTATGTTTATACTAGTTCACTTGAGAAACCCTCAAGTTAGTCTAGTCCACCGCCAAGGTGATTTTGCCTCTCTCAACGAGGTCTTAATCCACTATTCAATCAAATTAGCACAATGCACGAGCCAAACCGCTGGTGACTAACACAACCTCTAAAACTCACAAGTTTTAGACTTCTCAAGTAATACAACCTCAGAGGTCTTACTCAAGGAACAACCTCTAAGACACACAACTTAGACTTCTCAAGAATTACCACCACAGGGCCTTTCTCAAGGAACACACAAACCTAAGTTTGAACAATTTACGTTTACAGAAATGTGCTTCTATACAAGCTGAAAATGTAAACATGTATTTGACCAGAATGACTTAAGAAAGATTTCAGATAGAGAGAGTATTGCAGTAGCGTTCGTGTGTATCTTTCTTCAAGTCTTTTGCTTCCTTTTATAGCCGTGTAGAAAGAGCCGTTGAAATGTAATCATGATAGCTTAACTAGGCTGGCGGCAAGATGCGTGAGGACAGATAATAGCTTTCGCGTGTTGTGCGTCCTGTTTTTGTCAGAATATCTTTGATTGTACCGTTGCACAGTTACTAAGATATTTTTCGCTTGAATTAAGATACAGCTGTACTATGTAGCTTCGTCTTCTTGGCTTCTCAACTTCAGAGACTTTTTACGAGCATGAGTAAGAAGGGAAAACATCGTTTGGTTCTTGCGATTATTAAGTCTTCAAATCTTCAGAGCAGCGTCTTCAGAGTCTTCAGAACCTTGTTCGCTTGGTGCGTTGTCTTCATATCTTTCAGAGGCTTCTGATAGTATTTGGTTGAAGCATGAGTAGAGACTTGATTTAGGTATTTAGAACCTTGATTCAGAGAGCTGAGGACTTTAGCATCTGGACTTCGTTCGATCAGAACCTATGTCTTCAGATCTTCAGAACCCGTTCTCTTTTCCTTTTATATCAGAGTGTGTAGGCGGAGTATTTTACTTTAAGCATTGTGTTTGCGCCAATTTACGGAAGCATAACCTGTTTGTTACATTCTCACAAATAACAAACATTAGTTGTACAAAATTGTTCATACAAAAATACTCATTTGGTATCATCAAAACTTAGAGATAAAATTGCAGAACCAAATCTTGTTCTCACAATCTCCCCCTTTTTGATGATGACAAAACTATGTATTTTGATGACACAATTTTGATATATATATATATATATATATATATATATATATAGTGCAGGAGAACAATAGATTCTAAAGATAACTTATCCTTCGTATGAAGTGCTATATATATATATATATAGTGCAGGAGAACAATAGATTCTAAAGATAACTTATCCTTCGTATGAAGTGCTCCCCCTGAGTTTTAGACTTGATGAATTTCTGAGCTTGGGGATCCCCCTGATTTTACTAGACCATGAGCTCTTAGTCTTGATTCTCTTTTCAGCAGAGTTCTGATTTTCTTTTCTTAATAAAGCTTGATTTTGATCCGACTACCTGAAAAAGAAAAACACTCTAATAGAAATATCAGTTTTATCTGTTAGCATGTAAACAGCGTTTTTCAGAGATTTGACTATGGAATCAAAATATATCACATTTATATTACTTCTCCTCTTTTTGTCATCGATCAAAAAGATTAATGGTGCAAGGATGAAAAACAAAGATCTAAGGACTTAAGGACAACAAAGACATAAGAATTAGGTGCTTCCGGAGGACATCTTGTCCCATATCTTTTGAAGCATGCCCTGAAGATTAGCATTGGCAGTCCTTTGTTCCTCAAGGTTATTTATGAACTTTTGTTGTTCTTCTCTGATTTCTCTAATTGCGTCTTCCAAACGCTTTATAGCCGGATCAGATGTAGAAACAACTGCAACAGCTTGCTTGGCCTTTTCCATGGCTTCAGATTCTTGTGTTATTCTTGCTTCTTCAGCAGCTTTTTCTACAAGAAGTCTTGCTTCCTCATTAGCCTTTTCTTCAACTTCTTTCTACTTTGCAGCCAGGAACTTAAGTATCCTGGTCCGCTCTTCAGCTTCTGCTCTTTCCTTTGCCCGTTGAATTCCATCTGTGATGGTTGCATATGAGAAGCTTACAATTCTTGCAAGCTCACTGCTGAACCATTTCCTAAAGTTTTGACAAGATCTTTCAAGTTCCACAGGCTTGGTACTTGTGTTAAGTTATGCTCTTAGGTTCGCAAACTTCCTTAATGCCTTGTTATAAAATTGGCTTGCGCATTCTTCAAAAGATGTTGGTGGTGGTTTAGTATAGATGACTAAGGCAAGGTCAGGCTTGTCAGAATTTGTTTCAGGTGGTATTTGTTGAGATGGAACGATCTCAGTAGGAACATGTACACTGATTTGTTGATCAGTAGGAGATGTCACTTCTGGAGTGTCTGAGACCATGAGAGATTCGGGGGTGACGATCTCTAGGGATTCAGAATATGGAAGTGAAGTATCAGAGGGTTGAATCGAGGAATCAGTGGTTTGATGAGAAGTGTGAGACATTGGTGAGACAGGCACATCTGATTGGATGATTGAGATGGTTGTTGATGGAGTGTATGTAGGAATTGCTAAGGATTGGATTGATGAAAGAGAGATTTGTGGAATAGAGATTAATGATGGTGGTATTGAGAAAGATGGTGGTACGAAACTGACTTGTGGATGTGAAGTAGAAATAGAGATAGTTTGTTGTGAAGATGAGGTAGAAATTGATTCAACTCTAGAGACAGATGGATCAGAAATAGGCTTACTTGTTTTCGTTGAAGTGGAGGTTAGAGTAGTAGTTTTGGAGATGTCTGATTTGTCATTCTTCTTTCTTTTCTAGGGCTCAGAAATAATGGTAGCTTGCTTTCTTTTTCTTCTGAAGGATTCTGCAAGAGTTAGTTCAGGAGCAGATTCATCAGCCTCTTTAGTTTGCTCTTCTTCTTCTTTGTTAAGTTCAATTTCTTCCTCCTTGACTTTAGATACATCATATCCTCGTGCTTTCAATGCATCTATAGATGCATCAATTTCTTCAATGAGGTCGCTTTTATAATAGGCAGGATAGTCTGGTACTGCGATCCTGCGTTTGATTAAATCCTCAGAGACAGAAAAAGGTTTTACTCTTACTTTATTAATTATTCTCATATGCTTGAGTGTTGTGGCATTGACTGTCTTTCCAAGAGTTGCTGTCAGATCTTCCGTGTGTTAAACTTTTGTAATCAGAGTGTCCACTATACCGCTTTCATAGAATATGTCTGAAAGCATTCTTCCAAAAGGAATGTACTTGGGTATATCACTTTTTGGTTCCCCTGTTGTTCTTGTCTTCTTCACCATATCTCTCAAATGATAAAATAAGATGGAGGGTAAGCACATCCTTTCCTTGGTGAACAAATAATATAGCATATACTTCTGGTTGGCATTGAAATAATCTGTAGTACATAATGAGGGTCTTGGATTGATGCAACTAAGAATGATCTTGTGCCAGATTTTTAGGTGTATATGCAGATCTTCTCTCCTGTATTCTGTTTTATTTGCTTGATGGTTGGTAAAGATAGTTGGGTTGATTGCCTTTTTCACAAACAGGGATTGATTGACCTTTCCATAGACTCATTTGTTCTTTAGAAATTCCAGTTTGTAAAGTTCAGCAATTGATTTTTCTGTGATGACAATTTTTCTTCCCAAGACATAGGAGACGACATGGAGTTTATCACAGATAGCTTGTCTCCAAAAATCATTGACGAGTGCTTCAAGAACTGGACCATTAAGCCTATCAAAAAAGTTGCTCCAACCTTGAGCTTTCACATCATCGATCAGATTAAATCCATTTTCAGCAAGATTTTCGAAGTCTACATGTAGTTCCTTGAGTATAAGTAGATTCTGAAGGGTACAGGTGATTGAGGCTTCTCGTTGAGTTACATGATTCTTATCTATCTTAGACGATGGTTAAGAAGATGACGTGACTGTCACACTTGCTGTAGACATTGTTGACGTAGTAGACGACACTACTGACGATGATGATGATCCTTTGAAAGGATTCACAGATGCTTATGTTTCCTTGAAGAAATTGACACTTTCTTGTTGAATGTGATTCATTTGGATCGGAGAGCATGAGAGCAAGGATTGAGTTAGTTTGAAAGAGATAGAAGAGGAAATTTAGGGTTTTAGGGTTTTCTTTTGTGTGAAAGAGGGAATACAAAAGGTTTTTGAATTTTAAAGAGATAAACACTGTTCAGGGGATAAGTGAATAAATGTGATAAAGTTTTGAGTCATTCCCAAGAGAGTTGTTGTCCGTTTGATTTGAATAGATATAGTGAATTAGATATAATCTAATCACATGCAAAAAGTTATTCTCCATAAGAGCTTCTTCAATTGTAGCTGGTTCAATTAACGACACAGTCCTAAGAGTGTTTCTTCTGATGGTTTGAAAGCTGACCTGGTTCTGATTGGAGCATCCTTGCTACCCAGAATTAGTTCCTCAGGATGAGAAGTAGGCATTCTTCTTTTCTTTTGTTGTGGAGTATTCGGACTTATATCAGTGGTATTAGATGTAGGATCTGGCTGGTCTTTGACTTCATCTGTTTTGTCTTTAGGTTCTGAGAAGCTAATTTCTAAACCTGCAAGCTTTTCAACTAGCTATGACTTTTCAAAGTCAGGTTTGTCATCGAATCTAACATGAATTGATTCTTCTACAATCCGTGATTCTGTGTTATAAACTCTGTATCCTTTTGAACGTTCAGAGTATCCTTGGAATCAAACTTGCCAAGTGTTTACTGTGAATTTTGGTAAACAACCTCTGGTCTATCAATCTAAACGCAAATTGATTTAACTTGCAGGATCGACCACACAAATCCTAGGACATGTGCTAAGTTTGAGAGATAAGTTTAAATTAAAGAAAATGTAAACTGAACTCCACGTTCGACAATGCTGAAAATAAAGTCTAACTGAACTCCACGTTCGACTACGGGAAATAAAGTAAAGTGAAGACTCGAAATTTAAAGTAATGCAAGTAAAGGGTGCAGAAATTAAAGGCGTCGAATGAGTAAATGCTTTGAAAGTAAAATGCAACGAACTCCACGTTCTTGGAAAGTAAAGGCTGGGATAATAAAAGTGTTGTCGAAGGTAAAGTGCAGGAAAGCAAAAGACTTTGAAAATAAATGCAATGGATTTAAAGGAGAACTCCACGTTCTTGAAAACGAAAGACTTTGAAAGGTAAAGGCTTGAACATTAAATGATTGAACGTAAAAATGCAGTCGAAAGTAAAACGCAGAAAGTTTAAATGGCTTTGAACATAAATTTGGCATGGAAGATAAAGTTCAAGAAACTGTAAAGGCATGGAAAGTAAGTGGCTGAATCTTAAACATGCTGAAGATAAATTAGATTAATGAAGACAATGGTGTTACATTACGTACATTCTCACGAACTCGTTTCTCTACACGCGGGTACTTTGAGTTTCTTAGAGTAACTTGTACAAAAATATGAACACCCCATTTACATAGAACTAACTCCTATTTATAGTGCTAGGAAATAACTACTAAGTAGAGGTTACTGCTTCAAACGTGTGGATTTTGGCGCCTTCCCCTTGATCTCAACTGTTCCCACGTTCACAACTGCTCTTATTTAAATTTCAAATATTGGAAATTCCCTCCAATCTTAATATAACCACTGCAGCGCTACATTCTCATGGTCGAAAAACCCTTTCAACACTTAGCCATTTTTTAAGGTTTCTCCACATTTATTCGACTCAGGCCTCTCAAAAAGTTAGGTCGAAGCCTTCTTTACATTAAAAATAATGTTTTAACATTAAAATAGCTTTGATTTTGTCTAGCGTCGAAATTGAGGGTTAACAAATTGCCCCAAGGAATGTCCTTTCGCCAGAATTGGTAGGAAGGCCATTCCTTGATATAATAACCATTTCGACGCCTATTTGCATGGCCTTAACTGAACATCCCACTAATGACTCAATGGTTGAACTGTTCAGTTTCTTTAACCAACGCCTCTGACGTCACGCCATCATGACAAATCCTTAAAACGTCTTTTCAGCCGTATTCATCATAACGCCTTTCTTGAAAACAGACGTTAACAGTCTGCACATAACTGCTACTTTTCATCACGCCTTCAGGAGAAAGACACGCGTCCCACTAACCCCTCAGCTTCAACGGTGGATCCAAGTCTCTTGAGATTTTCAAATGTCTATATATACCCATTTCCGCCACTTTGTGAACTTTCCACATTTTTCATATTCTCAAGCAAACTCCTCTTCCCTTCAGTTTTCTCACACAAACCCAGCGAAGACACCATCTTTTCATCTTCTTCAACAATGGCATCTACCCAAATTAGCCCTCAAGCAAAGAAGACTCAAAGGGGCAAGGCCACTCCATTCAAGCAAACCATCCCACCGTTCGCTAACATTCCAGGCCCTCAACTAGTAGATAATCGTCGCTGCATGCCAGAACCTACCTCTACAGAATCAAGAGCCATCTACCAATCTCAGGTAATGATTCCCCTAGTTATGTCTGATAAAACTTATGCGTTATCTGGTCCTTTGGTTGAGGTGGACATTTCCAACGAGAGGCTGAGTGAGTTTTTCCCATCATACCGGAGATCCAGACCATTAGGGCAAAAGAGTTTCCCTAAAATTAATTCTGCTGCTGGAGCTTCCCCTGAAGAGATCCCTTTACCCAAGATTAATGTTGGCTATCTCACTGATGGCACTAGACTGGTGAGAGCCGTCAATCCTTTAAAGGAATGCGACCAATGGATGGCAAAGATGGAGAAAGTTAAAGCTGACCATTGGAAGGAGATAGGGATCTATGACCTTCTGATGCTGTCGAAGACCAGCATACCCTATTGTCTGAACATGTTGGCAGCATCTTTATACTTTTGGGACAGCACCCATTATACATTCCATCTGCCATGTGGAATGGTTACTCCAACCCTTTTCGACGTATCTGTCATCACGGGGCTTCGTCCAGATGGCCTTGTCTATAATCCTGAGGTTGATGCTAAGGATACCATCAACATTTCAGGCTCCAAACTGACCTACACCATCTTTATCAAGCACCACTTCAAACAAGAAGATGATGAGGTGTCTGATGAAGAACACATTGCTTTCCTCATAGTCTGGCTGTCGAGGTATGTTTTCTGTACAAAGTCTTTGCAGGTGGCTAAGAAGTACCTGCCCCTGGAGAACCAACTCCACCACAACAGAGGGACCTGCCTGAGTGAAATCATTCTGGCGAACCTTTACGAATCTATCAATGAGGTGGCTTCTCGACTTAAGAATGTGGAAGCCCAAGGTCCTATGCATTTGAGCGGTCCTCTTTGGCTACTTCAACTGTGGCTCAATGCTACATTTGAGGCTAGCCTCCCCAGGAAAGGCATAGTCGATGAAGCTTCCGCTGAGATCAGGGAGAGGAGTGTCGAAGGGACACGTCTAGCTAAGCTCACTCCTAATGATGATGGTGAAAACCTCCAAAGGGCTTTCACCAGTTATATAATGATGTTCGCCAAACGCTATGAGTTCACTCCTAGCATGGCACCCTTTGCTCGACGAAGCCATGGCCCTGAGTGGTTTCAAAGGCCATTTCCAAATCCTCTCCAGCCCCTTGATCCAGAGTCTGTTGCCATCTGGGAAGCCTTTTTAATTCCTAGATTCATCATCCACAGGCTGAACTTAGGGAGAGGTCTATCAGCATTGATTGCCTACCAACCAAACTTGGTCTCTCGACAAATTGGGCTGGCCCAGAGCTTCCCTCAGTGCCTGTATGAGAGAAAGGGCCAAGTAATTCTTCACACTGCTTGCCTCGACGAGGAAAACGTCTCCCAAACCCTCGACAGCTGGAGTGAAAAAAGAAGAATCCTTTCTCCTGTGTTTTTTAAACCTTCCTTTTTATGCACTTCATCCTTCCACCAATGGTGGTCGAAGCATTATAGTGAGCACTTTCTTGATGTGGCTACATTTTCTTCATTACTTGACCAAGCTTTTCTCCATGTGAAGGACAAGACGAAAAAAAGTAAGTTCACTCACATCGAAGAAATACAGGCCTTTCAAAAATACTTTGAAACTATCTATCGACCATATGATCTTAGTCGAACCATTCATGAGGCTGTTGTTACTCTAAAGGGAAAATTTCTAGAAAAGCTGGACCAACTAAAAATTCCTCCCAACGTCCCTCGTGAGAAACGTTATGAGGTAGCTTTTAAACTTTTTCCTCCAAAGTTCCCTCGACTGCCTAATGCTGATTTTGGAGTGGCGCTTGCCCCTCTATTTCCAGATTGGTTTGTCTGTGGGGAGCATTTAAAACTTCTTCGACAGCAGTCTCAGCCAAAAGCCCAACGAGTGGTTTTGACTAAGCATACGTTAGACAGTTTTAAAGGGCACCTTCATATAGGAATTCAGGACGTTCGTGTCGAATCTGAAATATATGAAGGTTTGAAATCCTTAATCCATGGCTTTATGACTAACCATGTAATCATTAACTTGTAACAATTGTATGCTATCTTTCAGTTGTACCTAGGAAAGCTGCTTCGACTAGAGCTGCCACTTTGCAAAGTGGCAAGGAACAAGGGAGTACACAGGTAAATTTCATCTCCCCTGTTTCTGCTTGTACTATGTGAATTTCTTTCTTATATTTGCACTGCCTCTTCAGACTGGTCGAAAACCTCCAACACCTTCCAAGAAAGGTAAGAAGGATACCCCAGCTGTGGTTATAGCTTCGGAGGCCTCAGATGAATCTCCTGAGGAGGTTCTTACGAGAAAAAGGAAAAAACCCACAAAGCCCTCTGGACCCACTGGCCCACCTCCTTCGAAGGTGGCCAAAATACTCGAAAAGGCATCCACCACAAGTGGTGTCGAGAAAGAAACCTCCCAGGTGGCCTTGAGAACCCCTCTTGGTGACCATGGGAGTGGTAAATCAAGTCATGTTGTTGAACAAACTCAGGTATGTGCACCATTGCCCTTTTCTATTATGCTTGACATCTTTTGCCTATTATTTCATTCTCACTTTCTCCACTTGTGTTCTTTAGGCACCCATAATCAACAATCCAGATCCCCGACCAACTCCAAACAACTTCGCCGCCACCACACTTGACGATTATGTTCCTCACCCAACTTCAGAAAGCCTCACCACCACGCTTCTCAACAGCCAAGGTGAGCCAACTTATCACCCATCTTCTGATATTGGCTATGGTTTGAGTGAGATTAATCAACCCATTCCACATGTTACAACAGCTACTGCAGCACCAGCTCCAACCCCAACTCAGCACGCACAAGCTGAGGGAGCTAACTCTGATGAGGATGACGCTTCAAGCCCACCACCTATCAATCTGGGTACCTCCATGGATAAAGACCAGATGGTTGAAGAAGAAAGGCGTGAACCTAAAATCCAAACACACAACGCCACTCCTGATCAAACCACACCGGCTGATGACCAGGAGAATGTGCAACCAGCTGCTGATGAATCTGATGAGGAAATGGGAGGAGAAGAAGATGAAGAGGAAGAAGAATCAGCAGAGGAGGAAGAAGAACAAGCTGAGCCTCGCCCCCACCATACTCCTTCGCCTATGGTCACTCCACTACCTGGGGACTCGCTGATAACACTCAAGTGGTCGAACCCACGTGAGTTTGCCAAATTGATTCTTGAGCAAAGGTATAGTTCTTCCTCTGTTTCTTCAACCTCAGTACCAGGTGACTTCGCCCAATCAATTCTCCAAGCCATCAAGAAAAAATTCTTCAAAGGGGATATTTACAAAATCCTGGCCTCAGATCCAACTGCAACTGCTTACTTGAAGGACAAACTTGCAAAGATTGAGCTCACTAATCTCAATCCAGATGTCTCTGGTTTTTTGATAGAGCTAACTGCTATGGTAAACCAAATAGCTGCAGAAATAAAACTGCTCCCCTCGATCAAGGATACCATAGAGAGAACATCTGGCTGTGAGAGTGCAGCCTGGTGTAGTGCACAAGAGGCATACGAAGAGATCCAACGTATGGAGGCTGATCAAAGGAAAAAGCAAGACGAGATAGCCTCCAACAAGAAGGACATTGAAGCCTGGAAGCAACAAATCACGGAGCTACAAGCTAAAATTGAAAATGCTGAAAACCGCAACCGTGATTTGCGCCAACTCGACGACACTGAGATAGCTGGAGAAACGAAGAATGTTATTGATCAAATTGAGGCGGCCCAAAGATATGAGAAAGAGCTCGCAGAAGCAAAACTTGACGAATCTTTGTGCAACGCTCGCCTCAAACATCACATAGAATCTTTTTCTCAGTTGGCGTCGAGGCTTCCCTTCTGATACCTTCGACACCTTTATTTCATTTGTTTAATCATCACTTATTTCCTGGCCTTTTCAGGCCTTTTATGTAATGATAATTTTATGCCTGTTGGTATTGATTTAATCAATCATTATTATTTTGCCTTTAACTGCTTTCGACCTATATTGCATGATGATGTTCTTTATTGTTATCTTTTATCAGTCAAATTTGCAATTAAGGCATTCTATCTTTTTCTTGGAAAGTCACCCCTCCAGCTTTAAATTCCAAGGCATAAGCCTCTAGCTTTAAAGTAACATTTATAACATAGCCCTCAGGCCTACTTCCAAGAATAACTCACCTGTTTCCACCATTTGGCTGGCCAATCCAATCAGCCATTAGCCTCTATAAATTTCTTCCATCTGACCATGTTTTACATAGAAGCAACCATGAATAATTCAGAGAAACCCTCAACTAGGAAGATGGCTGGAAAGGCTAAGGCAATTGAGGAAATAAAGAAGGTAGAGGCTCCCCAACAACCTAACGCCTCCGTCGGAGCAACTTCTTCAGCCAAGATGAGAGAAACCAAAATAAAGATCTCCAAGAAAGGGTGCTCCAGCACCCAAGATTCTGATGATGAGCCAGATGCAGATTATATGGACTTCCTCAAATCCATAGATTGGAGAGATTATGAATAACCTTTCTTTGAGAAAAAAAATGTTGTACTAGTTTCTCTTCGCTTTGTATGCCATATTAGCCTGACTTGGCCTATTTTGGCTTTCTTTTATTAAATAAAGCTTATGTTTTAATATGAATCTCCTGCAGCATAGGCTTATATTTTTTCAAATACTTGCCATTTACTTTCAAGATTCTTTTATCTTTGTCTAACTCTTCCACTTCATAAGCTCCATTAGAGAACACTTGTATGACTTGGAATGGTCCTTCCCACTTAGGGGACCATTTGCCCAATGTTCTATCCCTTCGATCCATGGGCAAAATCACCTTCCAAACCAATTCCCCACATGCAAAAGATTTAGATTTAACCTTTTTGTTGTAGGATTCTTCGACCCTCTTCTTTTGTCTTCTCAGCAACTCCAAGGCTCTAAGCCTTTCTTCATCTAAATCCACTAATTCATTCATCATCATTTCCCAATAATTCTCAGAGGGAATTTCATGATGTCTTTAAACTCTTACAGACTGTAGATAAATCTCAACAGGTAATACTGCATCATGACCAAAAGTGAGTCGAAAAGGGGTAGTGTTGGTAGCCTCTTTGGGGGATGTTCGACACGCCCAAAGAACTTGGTCTAACGTCTTGTGCCAATTTCTAGGCCTCTTTCCCACATGTTTCTTGATTAGTCCAATCACTACCTTTTTGGTAGCTTCGACTTGCCCATTGGCCTGAGCATAATAAGGTGTAGAAGTTAATAACTTAAAACCTATTTCTTTGGCAAATTCCTGCATCTTTCGACCAGTGAACACTGATCCCTGATCTGTAGTAATTGTTTCAGGAATACCAAATCTATAAATAATGTGATTTTGAATGAACTCAATAACATCTTCTTGACCTATATTCACCAGTGGTATTGCCTCAATCCACTTGGTGAAATAATCAATTCCTACTAAAATATATCTCTGGTTCTTTGAAGATGCTGGTCGAATCTCTCCCACTATATCCAAAGCCCATCCTCTGAAAGGCCATGGTTTCATTATGGAATGTAATTCCCTTGCAGGGATGTGCTGTATGCCAGCATGAATTTGACATTCTTGACACCCTTTAGCAAACTCTATGCAATCCTTCAGCATAGTGGGCCAATACATGCCTTGTCGAAACAACAGCCATTTCATTTTCTGGCCAACTTGGTGTGCTCCACATGCCCCACTATGTACTGTTGAAAGTGCCAAATCCGCCTCTGCTTCACTAAGGCATTTCAATAAGATTCCCTCAGGGGTTTTTTTAAACAATTCATTACCCACCAGTACATAGCTTAAAGCTTGATATCTGATTTTTTGCTCTGTCGAAGCCGTTGGGTTTTGCAAATATTCAACTATGGGCTTCCTCCAATCTTCATCTGTTAAATTATCTATGGTAAAAATTTCAAAATTTTCGCCATCTATGCACTCAAGCTTAGTTGTTTCTAAGTCTGATGGGCATAATCCAACAACCACCACCTTACCTCTTGCTTCAATTACTTCTTGAAGGTTTCCTTTCGACACCTTGTATCCAGAGGCAATTTGTGCCAAGTCATTAGCAACTTGGTTCTCTATTCTAGGTATGTGTTGGATGGCCACTACCTCAAATTTCTTTAATAATCTATTGGTTATCACAAAGTACATAATGAAATTTTCTTTAACACATTTATACTCCTTTGTGATTTGTTTTATAACCAATTATGAATCTCCCATTATTTCGACTCTAGTTGCCCCCAATTCTAACAAAATTTCAAGGCCAACAATTAATGCTTCATATTCAGCCTCATTGTTAGAGCAAGGCCCTTCGACCTTGTACTTGAATTTTGTTGGAATTTTTTCAGGAGAAATAATGTGTATTCCTACTCCTGTTCCACTTTTATGACTTGATCCATCAAAGTATAACTTCTAGGATTTTAATTCGACGTAATTCAGATCATTTTCATTTATGGAGTGATCGACTATAAAGTCTGCAACTATTTGACCTTTCACAGCTTTTAAAGGTTGATATGTTAAGGAAAATTCTGTTAATGCTAATGCCCATTTGCCAATTCGACTATGCAAAATAGGTTTAGATAACATATGTTTTACAACATCAAAGTGAGACGAAACATACACATCAACAGGTTTTATATATTGCTTCAGTTTAGTACAAGAGAAATACAAGCATAAACATAACTTTTCAATCATGTTATACCTAGTTTCTGCATCATTTAAAACTCGACTAAGGTAATAAATGGCTCTTTCGACTCCATTTTCATCCTCCTGAGCTAACATGCTCCCTAGAGTTTTATCTGATGCAGCTATATACAATCTCATACTTTTGTTTCTACAAGGTGGTGAAAGAATTGGAGGGTGGCTTAGGTACTCCTTGATCTTGTTGAAGGCTTCCTGCTGTAATTGCCCCCACTCGAAACCATCTTTGTTAAAACGAAGCAATGGCGAAAAAGCTTGTGTTTTGCCACTCAGGTTGGATATAAACCTTCTTAAGAAGTTGATTTTGCCCAACAATGACTGCAACTCCTTTTTATTTGATGGCGCTTCCGCCTCCATTATGGATTTGGTTTTATTCTGATTTATTTTAATCCCTTTCTTGTGGACCACAAAGCCTAAGAAATCCCCTGCCTGCACACAAAAAGCACATTTAAGAGGATTCATTTTAAGACCATATTTTCTCATCCTTTCAAAGGACTGTCGAAGATGGTCAATGTGATTTTTCCCAGAAATAGATTTTATAACAATATCATCAATATAAATTTGCATGAATGTGTCTATAAAATCGTGGAAAATTGAATTCATTGCCCTTTGATAAGTGGCACCAGCATTCTTGAGACCAAAAGGCATCACTACCCATTCATAGGTGCCTAAGGCTCCAAGGCATCTAAAAGCAGTTTTATGAACATCTTCCTCAGCAATGAATATTTGGTTGTAGCCAGAATATCCATCCAGCATACTAAGATATTCATGTCCTGCTGCAGAATCTATTAACATTTCTGCTACTGGCATTGAATATTCATCTTTGGGAGTTGCAGAGTTTAAATCTCTAAAATCAATGCAAACTCTCAAAGACCCATTCTTTTTAATAACAGGTACTATATTAGCCAACCATTCGACATACCTTGCAGTGCGAATGAATTTGTAACGAAGCAGTCTTTCGACTTCCTCTTTGATCTTTGACAATATCTCTGGTGCAAACCGTCCTGGATTTTGCTTGACTGGTTTTTTCCCAGGCGTCATAGGCAACCTGTGTTCGACCAACTCCCTGCTCAAACCAGGCATCTCATCATAATCCCAGGCGAAGCAGTCTTTGAACTCTTTCAACAGCTGAACTACTTCGACCTTTAATTGGGGATCAAGATTGGCACTGATGTAGGTAGGCCTTTTGGTTGTCCCCTCACTGAGGTCCACTTCTTCTAAAGGATCTTGTGCTAGCATTTTTATATTATTTGCCAACGGATCCTTCTCAAATCCCAAAGGCTCATCTTCATAGATGGCGTCGAGCCTCTGGCTTTGCTCTCCAGTTTCAACCTTATCTGGAGGTTTTGGGTCAAAGTCCTTACCAGGACCTTCTTGATATACTTCAGAAATGGCTTCACCAGCCATATAATCATTGGCGGCTTCCAAAGCCGCTTGTAGTTTTGTTTCGGCCACATAGGCCGAAATTCTTTTCAAAGCGTTGAACTCAGTCATGATCACTGAATTCATCTCCCCACCCTGTGGGCTCTATTGGAGGCGTGCCTAAGCATGGCAATCTTCCTCCTGGTACCTCCCTGTCCCATCTGAAACCTTCAATAGGGTGCAAGTACAACGAATAAAACGTTTCCTCGTCAGGTGTAAACTCAAAATCAGCTGGAGGACATGGAGCAATGTTCGCCAGATGTTTCTCAAATTGCCTACTATCCACATGATTAACAGGCACCTTGAAGTACCCTTGATCAGCTTCAATGTTTTCCACTATCCCATCTGGTCTCCAAATTGTGATTCTCTGGTGCATAGATGAGGGTACTGCTCCTATCCCATGAATCCACTCCCTACCTAAGAGTAGATTATAGTTAGCCTTTGTTTCGACGACCATGAACACTGTTGGTCTGGTAATAGTTCCCACAGTGAGATCCACCTGAATCACTCCCAGCGTGGAGCCAACTTTGCCTTCATAGTTCGACAGAACCATGTTGTGGGGTTTAATATTAGTCTCAAATTTTCCAATCTTACTCAACAAAAATCTTGGCATCAAATTAACCGTCGCACCACAGTCTACCAAAATTTTGTTGACAGGGACGTTTTCCACTTTTCCAGTAATGTAAAGAGGCTTCAAATGACCCTTCATTGCCTCTGTGGGACTCTCGAAGAAAGCATTCTGTTCTTCGACGCACCCGTTGTTCATGATGTAATAGCACACAGGCTTGTGTGCCATCATTTCCAATTCAGCAATTTGGTCTAAGTCTTCGACCTCTGAGACTTGACCAAATTCTCTTGGCATCACTGACACCACATTTACCAAAATGTCTAGGGAAGTCGCTGACTCATTGTCGAAGTTATCCATCATATCCTCACCCTCTTCGACCTTCTTTTCTGGCTGAATAGTAAACAGCTTTCGTCGTATGGGCATCTTTTCCATTGCCCCAGCCACATTGGTGCTTGACTCCCCTTGCACCTGAGCCTCCCTGACAGCTTTTCGCCTGCGCTGTTCTCTTCGCCATTGCGATCTAGACATTGGGTTTTTACCCTTGTAGTTCTGAGAAATGTATGCTGATTTATTTGTGGTGTGATTCTCTTTTCTGTACTCAAATGACGAACCTCTTTCCACATCAAACTTCTCCCATTTTTTCTTCTGTCCTCTCCCTTCGACAGGCTTGATCCAACTACCTGTTGGTGCGTTCGCAGTTGGTTTGAACGTACCTGGCCTAATTCCTGGTGCTTGGTTTTTTAGCCCTGTCGAAAGTCGCCTATGGTCAAAACCTCTGTGCCCTTTGTTCACCTTCTGCCCCCAGCTTTCACCAACCTTCTTGACACCTTCTAGCTTGTGGGCAGCTTTTTCATAAAAAATGGCGCTGCACCTGGGACACAGCATTACTCCAGAGCCTTTTTTCTGGAAACGATGTAAGAAGTCCACGATTGTCTCTTCTGGCTCAGGATAAGCCATTTTGTTGAGTTTCTCTTGCTCATCTACCTTACTCAATTGTTCATCTTTTTGATCCGTAACTTCGACCATGTTGACATCCATTCTGTCCTTCAGGCGCATCTTGGAGAAGCTGGCTTCCAGACTTTCAGTGGTCTTTTCCAAGCAGCCACCACCTACTGCTGCTTTTGCAGCTCTTTGGGAAGCTTTTTCCCAAGCAGCTTTCTCAGCCTCCACCATCTCCTCAGCATTGACTCTCTCGACATCAGGAGATGTCTTGAAAAAATTTTCAGCAGCCATGCATATCCAATTTTCCACCAGACAACCATCCATGTCCAGCATCTCTCCAACCAAGAGCATGTCATCTTCCAATTCCTTAACAACTTGAACTTTAGGGGCATTTCTACCCATAGCCTCATTGGTGTTGACACTATCTGAGCTAGAATCAGACTCTTCAGCCAATTCGACCATGTTAATGCCTTCATTGGCATTTATCTTACACCCACTCACGGTCATATCCAAAACCTTAGCAACCTTATCCATTTCAACAAACTTATCAGCAGTTTCTTTGGTTACCAACATCAGACTGGTACCATCAACGTTTAGGCCACTTGCAGCCTTACTAGAGCCTTCAATTATCACAGAACTGATGGCGAAGTCTTCAGTAACTTCTACCATGTTGACTGACTCGTCGAATCCCCTTGTGACTTCCACCATCTGAACCTCATGAGGCTCTGTATAGTTGGCCTCTGCAACTTGCAATGGGTCAGAGTCAATCTTCATCTGGGCTTTGCCTTTTTCCCCAAACTTCAGCCTTCCTTCCTGGATAGCATTTTGCACCAAATCCCTGAAAAGAAAACATTGAGAAGTTTTATGACCCAAAAAATTATGGTACTTACAAAAACCTCTTTTCTTTCTTTGTTCTAAAGGTGGCGTTTTAGCACCAGCAGGCACTATCATTTGCCCATCTTTAACTAACAAATCAAAAATTTTGTCACATTTAGTGACGCCGAAGGTATATGTTTTCTTAGGGAATTTGTCGTTAGATTCGACAGGATTTTTTCCTTCTGAAGGGGCTAATAATTTGCAAGCATAAGGTGGACCTTGCTTTAACTCAACAACGTCAACCTCATTTTCGTCGAAACAAGATGGTTCACCATACAGATTCTCCACATATTCCTTGCATTCGACAAATGTTACTTTTTTACCCCTACTGAATTTGGCCTTTTCTTCTTTTAGCCTTTCTAGCTGTCGAACCCTATCAGCCAGCTGGGCCATATCTCTAAGATATTGGGTATCTAATTTCTTCCTAATGGAGTAATCTAGACCCCCAGCAGCCATTTCGACCAACTCATGTTCTGGCACTTGAGTAAAGCACCTGGCTTTAAGAAGTCGAAACCTATTCAGGTAATCATCAATTGGCTCAGTGACTTTGCGTTTGATGCTAGCCAATTCTTTCAGACTAATCTTAGTTTTCCCCATGTAGAACTGTTCATGAAACAAACGTTCTAATTGGGTCCAATTGTATATGGAGTTTGGAGGCAACGTAGTAAACCATGTGAAGGCATTCTTGGTAAGGGAACTTGGGAAGTATTTGATCCTAAGGCTTTCGTCAGCTGCATTCTCGCCCGCTTCGATCAAATATCTAGCTACATGTTCGACAGTAGACTCAGTAGTATCTCCTGAAAACTTGCTGAACTTTGGAACCTTCATCCTAGGGGGTAGTTCTGCTTGGAGAACGTAATCCACTATAGGTGAAGTATAATTTGGCCTGGTGAAGCCAAAATTCATACCATTTCTAGTCATTATCCTTTCAACCATGGCTGCAAGATTATTTTCTTCTGCTTGATTCTGGTATCGAACCTGCCTAAGTAGTTGATATGCGTTTTGGTTCCTGTTCACCATCACTACTGGTTCTTCCCCACCTGGTATGGCATCTGGTTTCTTGGTGGTTCGACTCTAAAATGATCAATCATTTCTTGATCCTCCAAATTCGCATCAGGTGTCTGACGTGGATGACGTCTTGGGATATCTTCGACAACCGTCGCTCTTCGATCTACTGCTGGTACTCCCATGAAATCAGCCATGCGTGCCACTTGTGCAGCCAGCTGTTGGTTAGTTTGGGTTGTATTTTGAATCAAAGGTTGAAAAACTTCTCCCATTGTCTGAGACAACGTATGTACCATTTGCATGTTACTTTCATCCATCTGCTGTCTCAAACAATTTATGGATGTATTTGTAAGGCTAGGTGTTTGAACAGAGTAACCAACACCTATATTCTGGTTGTTTCGTCCTCCTGGTCCTGAGCCTTGTAGTGGCGAAGACACAACAGTTTCTGAAAACACAGGCGGAGCATTCTGCAGGTTTTGCATCATTGATGTAGGCATACCATAGGGTTGACTCCTTGACCCTGGATGTGGAAAACCTGGTGGAGGAACGTGCCTGTACATTGTATTTCCTCCTGGGGGTGTTGGTGAATTAGAACTTTGTGGTCCTATGTATTCCAACACAGGTTGAGTATATGATTTTGTATATGTTGATCCTGGCTCGGACACTACTAATGGAAGTGACGCCTGTCCTCCTGTCGAAGACACTGGTGATGGTGTGCTTTGAGACCCCATACTGCTACTTGACTAAGTGTTAGAAATACTCCCCTGAGGATCAACTTGTTGGTTGGCATTGGTTGCCATTTTCTTAGTGTATCTTCTCTTTGGTATTCCTTCGTTTGCTGTGGCTAACTTCCCACTTCTCAATAACATACAACGAAAGTGCTTCTTCACCAAGAGAGATGAGGTTGACAAAAAGGTATAACTTAGAACTGGGTCCCACTGGGCGTGCCAATTTGTTTATTGTGAATTTTGGTAAACAACCTCTGGTCTATCAATCTAAACGCAAATTGATTTAACTTGCAGGATCGACCACACAAATCCTAGGACATGTGCTAAGTTTGAGAGACAAGTGTAAATTAAAGAAAATGTAAACTGAACTCCACGTTCAACAATGCTGAAAATAAAGTCTAACTGAACTCCACGTTCGACTACGGGAAATAAAGTAAAGTGAAGACTCGAAATTTAAAGTAATGCAAGTAAAGGGTGCACAAATTAAAGGCGTCGAATGAGTAAATGCTTTGAAAGTAAAATGCAACGAACTCCACGTTCTTGGAAAGTAAAGGCTGGGATAATAAAAGTGTTGTCGAAGGTAAAGTGCAGGAAAGCAAAAGACTTTGAAAATAAATGCAATGGATTTAAAGGAGAACTCCACGTTCTTGAAAACGAAAGACTTTGAAAGGTAAAGGCTTGAACATTAAATGCTTGAACGTAAAAATGCAGCCGAAAGTAAAACGCAGAAAGTTTAAATGGCTTTGAACATAAATTTGGCATGGAAGATAAAGTTCAAGAAACTGTAAAGGCATGGAAAGTAAGTGGCTGAATCTTAAACATGCTGAAGATAAATTAGATTAATGAAGACAATGGTGTTACATTACGTACATTCTCACGAACTCGTTTCTCTACACGCGGGTACTTTGAGTTTCTTAGAGTAACTTGTACAAAAATATGAACACCCCATTTACATAGAACTAACTCCTATTTATAGTGCTAGGAAATAACTACTAAGTGGAGGTTACTGCTTCAAACGTGTGGATTTTGGCGCCTTCCCCTTGATCTCAACTGTTCCCACGTTCACAACTGCTCTTATTTAAATTTCAAATATTGGAAATTCCCTCCAATCTTAATATAACCACTGCAGCGCTACATTCTCATGGTCGAAAAACCCTTTCAACACTTAGCCATTTTTTAAGGTTTCTCCACATTTATTCGACTCAGGCCTCTCAAAAAGTTAGGTCGAAGCCTTCTTTACATTAAAAATAACGTTTTAACATTAAAATAGCTTTGATTTTGTCTAGCGTCGAAATTGAGGGTTAACACCAAGATTCTCTTTAGTATTTAACATAAAACAAGTACATCCAAATGGATAAAAATAGGAAATATTGGGAATTTTATTCTTCCACAATTCATAAGGAGTTATATTCAAGATAGGTCTAATAGATATTCTATTTTGAATATAACACGCAGTGTTGATTGCTTCTGCCCAAAAATGCTTAGCCATGTTAGTTTCTTGGATCATGATGCGAGCCATTTCTTGTAAAGTTCTGTTCTTTCTCTCTACAACTCCATTTTGTTGTGGAGTTCTAGGACAAGAAAAGTCATGGGATATCCCATGTGAATCAAAAAGGTTCTCAAAGTTCTTATTTTCAAATTCTCCACCATGATCACTTCTGACTTTGATGATTTTACAATTTTTCTCATTTTGTACTTAGGTGCAGAAGGAAGCAAACACAGAATGTGACTCATCCTTGTGTTTTAATAATTTCACCCATGTCCAACGACTGTAATCATCAACGATGACTAGTCCGTATTTCTTACCATTGATCGAAGCAGTTTTCACTAGTCCAAAAAGATCAATGTGAAGAAGTTATAACGGTCTGGAGGTGGAAACAATATTTTTTTCTTTAAAGGAGGTTTTTGAAAACTTGCCTTTCTGATATGCTTCACAAAGAGCATCTGAAGAGTACTTCAGATTTGGCAAGCCTCTGACAAGACTAAGCTTGTTCAGCTGATAAATTCTTCTCAAGCTAACATGACCAAGGCGTCTGTGCCAGACCCATTGCTCTTCATTTACAGAAAGAAGACATTTCACATTTTGGTGTTTTAAATCTGATAATTTAATTTTGTAAGTATTGTTCTTCCTCTTTTCGTTGAATAGGACAGATCCATCCTTTTGACTTACAGCTTTACAGGATGTTTGATTAAAGATAACATCATAACCATTATCAATAAGCTGACTGATTGACAATAGATTATGCATAAGACCTTCAACTAATAGAACATTATTAATAGAGGGAAGCTTACCATTTCCAATAGTTCCGGAGCCAATGATTCTTCCTTTCTGATTTCCTCCGAAACCGACGATACCTCCGGGTTTACGTTTCAGATCTTGGAACATATGCCTTTCTCCCGTCATGTGTCGCGAGCATCCACTGTCCAGGTACCATGATTGGTGTTTCAATGGTGCCATTAAGGATGTCTGCAACATAAATGATCTTATTCTTAGGTACCCATTTTATGGGTCCTTTCACATTAGCCTTTCTAGAGGTTCTGGCACCTTTGGACTTCCTTATATTGGAATAATAGTGTGAAACTTGTGCATAATGTTTAATTTTAGGAGTTTTCTTCAGTGTCTGTGTTTGTGTAGTGATCGGTTTTGAACCTTTTTGTTCATAACATTTTAAAATAGTGCCAGAGGGTACAAAATGTTTGGACAGAGGTATTATCTTGATACTTTTGGTCTCATCATATGGTTGTGATGGTCCTAAATATCCTAGACCTCTGTTACCATTTCTACTGACTCGATATATCATTGAAGCCATTTTGCTTCTATCTATGCTTTTAGCAAGAAAGTGTTGGAAAGCTCTATCATACTTGACTACTTCATTAGTATTGGTTTTGTTAGAGATGATTTCTTCTTCTAACCTAGAGATTTTAGTTTTTAATACAGTATTTGAATTTTCTAGAGAAAATAGTTTTTCATTTAATTCAAAAATGGTTTGTTTGCTTTTAGTAAGATCTTCTGAAGGAATCACAAGAGTCTTTTTCAGAGTTTTGTGTTTTCTTCGAAGAGTTTGATATCTTTCCATGAGTTCATATAATCCTATTTCAAGTTCAGAGCGAGATAGGGAAGAAAGTACCTCTCTTTCATCGTCGGAGTCTGAAGGTTCTCCTTATGATAGGACGTCGTTTGATTTAGCCATGAATTCTACGTTGGCACGTTCTTCATCAGAGTCATCTTCGGACTCTGAATCATCCCAAGTTGCCATAAGACCCTTTTTAGCTTTCTTAGGTCTTTCATCTTTCTTAACCTTTGGACAATCATTTTTGATATGTACAGGTCCTTACATTCAAAGCACGTAACTTCTCTTCCATAAGTTCTCTTTTGACCATATGTTGATTCCATTACTAAACTCTTGGTCAACCGCTCAAATCTTAACATCACCTCAATTGAAATACCGTAATATCCCTTACGAGGTCAACACTTCGTGAGTATTTCCAACTTCTTCCCTAAAGTTCTCATCAGTAATAATAACAATGCACCTAAGACTTCCTCATACTCAACACAGTTCATAAGATTACTTATTCGAAGTCAAACTCTTTCGTCGGTTGAACAAATGGTCAACTATGCAACACCCTTCAGAAGTTCTGATTTCAAAACACAAATTCGTCTTTCATTTACTTACCATCCCATTTTCCATCTACACAATATTCTCCAGTCGGAGCAACATCAGGTAACAAAACACAGATGATGGTTCCTAAGGGATTCGATAATTTACACACACTTTATTCGATTAATCCCATTGTGGTAATCGGTTAACACTGCCGCAGACACTGAAACCCAATTTCTTCTTAGTTCAAACCATCCCTATTCAAACCATCAATCCGATTTGTCCTATCTTGGAATATCATTCTCAACTCGCGGTTTCTCAACTTATATTACATTCACTAACCTTGATCCACTCAAGACAATACCGACAAAGTCAAAACATGCAGACGACACACTCCAACCAAGTGACAGGCAAAACTCCAAAATCTGACGCGGTCACAACACAAAACTTTAGCGGGATAGTTCATTTTTTTTGCTCAAACGATTGCACTAGCGGGAAGTCAATAATGACAACATTCTAGGGTCTTAGCCACAACTCTTACTTGATTTGTCCATAAGCAAAACCCAACACACCACCATTATACGATACTACCAAAGTGCCAGACATCTCATAACAAGCATACCACCTTATTCTCTCACTTGAACTCCTTGGTGAGAAATAAAACAACCACGTTCTTGGTCCAACAAAAGGTAGATTCCAAATATTCCGATTATTCACAAATACAGGAGTTTCTCTATACTTGCAACTAAATCGGGGCAATGCATCCTCTTGAAGAACTTTTCCATCACTTCGTACACATTAACCGAGATTCCTTACCCTTCACTATCCATTACATATCCCACTTACACCAAATTACTTAATGGAAGATCCACAACCGACAATTCTCATCAACTACCTACAAAACCCTTCTGGTATAGACCGTTTCGTGATGTACACTTATTCCGTAATAAGTCCTTATTTTGGTTTTCGTTGTTTTGCCGCAATCTTGCTTCTTAAAATACAATCTTCACTGTTCCACAAAGTACGTCCCTTCACACTTGTCTCAAGAATAAAATCCAACACGTACACTTGTGACTACGATGCCACTCCTATGCTTGTTCTTAATACCAAAGTATAACTTCTCAGTTCACATCATACTAATAGGGTTCTCATGGGTGAACCATCTGTAATTACACTTCCTTAATTATAGGTTCATCAATACCTTAATAACTCTTTAGCATACTCGTCCAAAATACATTCTGTTGATACTGTTTCCACACCGCGTTTACCTTGCTCTCCGTGGTAATCCTCTTAGGTCCAAATATAAAACCATCTTACTAATATTCCCTTGAATCCAAGGCACTTACTCAGTTTCTTAATATAACCTTCTTCCAGTCCGTATCACTACACTTTCTGTTACTTCATGTAACTCATTCTTTCTCTAACACAATACCTTATACGGTTCCTTGGGGTACTCCCGTCCATTCAAGATACCATAGCAACCTTAGAAACTGAAGCACCAATGGTTGTCTCACTTCCGGACCTTACATTGCACATTCCACAAACAACTTTTCTTTTCCACGGACTGAGATTACTTGAAATTCTTATCCAGCTCTACTCACGATTTTACATATTCCTCAATACTTTGGCCAATCCTCCGATAGAAATCCTTAATTTTCAGACTCCATCCCTTCCAAAGGATTGCTTGAACAACACGTCACTCTTAAATCCCATGCTACCCAAAACACAACTTCTACTAAAACCTCAACTGAGCTGACCAAAACTTCGCACTACTAACTCTTGGCTTGAGCCTTCCCTCACAGCACAAGTTTCGACAACACTTCGGAGTCCTCGTGGTCGCTCAACCATGATTCTACCTATCACATACACAGTATTAGGTTGATCAGGCCCAACATTACATAGTATGATATTAAGTTTCATGCTGGCAAGACACACTTAAGAGGCAGAAATAGATTTACTTATGATGTTTCAAGGCTAGGTCGAGGACACGACCTGCTCTGATACCAACTGTAATGCCTTGTATAATATATACCTAGAATAATACAATACAAACATTTAATTTGGTACTGACACCACCATAAGTGCCTAATGGCGTAATTCACATACTTGACCATTTCTAGAAACATAATACAATCTATGGTACAAGCTATGGAAACTAGCCAAAAATATAAAGTCTAAGAATAATATACAATGTCCTCAATTGTATACAACGAAATAATACACAGCGGAAAAAAATACTAAATCCAAGCTTCTCTTGAAACATCCCAGCATCGCTCCACTTGTAAATCAAACCTGCAAACCACACCTGAAATAAAGCAACTATAGTGGGGTGAGATACATCAAATCTCAGTGAGTTTCCTATCTTATAGGTCCTCTCGGCTTTACAAGGTTCTATCAATCCTAACTCAAGTCAAGGGGAAGGGAAATGACCTTGAGTGCACAATCTCACAATCTCACACTATATGGAAACATGTCATGAGTCTGTTAACTCATAAATATCACACGGAAGGAATTACGTCCTGAGCCTGTTAACTCAAGATTCCTTACGAATCGATAACCTTACCAAGGCATCCCCTTTTCCCGTCCGCTTCTACGTCTAGAAGTCGACCCGAGTCATGGATCCTTGTAGTTACTTGGTATACGAAATAGATTCAGGATCATCGGCCTGTTAACCGTGAACCGTCACTTCTCATGGCCTGTTAACCATCACAAGTCTCTTTACCATATAGGCTCCATTCGTACTACACGCGAGAATCAAACCTGCCAAGTAATTGTGCATACGTTTCAGAGGAGGAGCTCGAGTCTCATGAAACTACACCTCAAGATAAATGGTTACGATTACGTGATCATATACACAACGTGATTGTATTCGACAATCACAAGGCCATATTAGCCTTAAGGCATCTCTTGCCTTTTCTCATAAATCACAATGGTTCACACATGTTCCATACTAGTGTTTACTCTCTCCTAGACCAATACTCGTCACGAATGCACCGTTATACATCAAGTGCCCGAGCATCGCCATCTAGGTTATCTACTCCAGGCCAGAACTTGGCAGTGAATGCACGAGCGTCGCCATCCAGAGTTTCTATCACAATTCTATTCACAGCCTAGAATTATAACAATCTCAACTACGCCATTTGTTTTGGGGTAAGGTTTCCTCACTCTTCCTAATTCATATTTTAAACATGTATATTTCTTTCAATCAAGTTAAACATCAATAATAGGCAAAGCATATCACAATTACACATTTGAATCACATATAATAATTCAATCACAAGTTACACAAAAGCATACTACATTTGTATAGTGGAACCACACATAATGATTCAATCACATAAAACATCATTTCGGTTTTCCTCCGATTCATTTAACCGGGTATCAAGAATCACTATTCTCACTCTTATCCCGTAGGATATTTCCACGGCTTTCTAACGGCTATCCCTACGCCGAAATTGGACTTATGATCCAAAAGATGTCAATTCCAACATTTCACAAAACATTACTTTCCTTCATTATCCACTAAATAATTTATCCCACATCATAGCTTTCTAATGACACCAAGAACGTCCCGATCCGAGTTACGGATCAAAAGTTATGAAGGAAACAAAACTGCACAAACTGTCATATTCGCTAGGCGAACCTCCCAGCGAGCATTCACTTTCGCCTTCGCTAGGCGAAGCCCCAGGCGAATCAACAAACAGACCAGAACAGACACAAAGTTCGCTAGGCGAACCCCTTGGCGAACCTTCGCCTTGCCCTTCGCTTCGCGGACCTCTGGGCGAACCAAAGCAGAACCAAACAATACTGAAAAGACACAACGTTCGCTAGGCGAACATTCACTGACCTTCGCTGTCGGGTTCGCTAGGCAAACCCTCAACAACACTCGCTTTCCCCTTCGCCCCTGTTCGCTAGGCGAACCATGCGAAACCCAGAAATCTCAGCAGCGTAACAGCTGGTCCTTTGGGGTCCAAAACCCATTCCAAACACCACCCAATGCACAAACAAGTATTAATAGATGGTTCTACACACATATTGATCATGCAACACAGTTTATAACTCATTTTACCCGTTAGATTCCATTGATTCAACAATTTATCATTTTCTCTCAATTTCTAACCTCTACTTCTAGAACTTAGAGTGTCTAACTAGAACCCACCTAATAATCAAAGAGGAGTTTGAAGAAGATAGTGGTGATCCATGGGCTTTCTCTCTTCTTCCTCTTCCTCCATTTCCTCTCTTTCTCTTCCTTTCCTCTTCTTCTTATTTTCTTCTTCCTTTCTATCTTTTTCTTTGCTTTCCAAATATATATATATATATATATATATATATATATATATATATATAACCAATATTATATAATATAATCCAATAGAGCAAGATATCTCCAATTGATATTTTGTCGTTTCAACCAATTGATCAATTATTAGAGTTACCATTAAATCATCTCTTAACTAATAATTATTGATCTCCTCAGAGTCCATTAGTTGCTCTATTAATCCCAATTGATAATACTTAAAGTACTTAGAGGATTCCATTAATCTAATTTACCAAGGATAGAGCACATAGATGCTCATCTGATCTCATCTGATATCCAATTGAGCATTTAGATAATACGGGGTATTACAATACTAGTTCACTTGAGAAACCATCAAGTTAGTCTAGTCCACCCGCCAAGGTGATTTTTCCTCTCTCAACGAGGTCTTAATCCACTATTCAATCAAATCAGTACAATGCACGAGCCAAACCGCTGGTGACTAACACAACCTATAAAACTCACAAATTTTAGACTTCTCAAGTAATACAACCTCACAGGTCTTACTCAAGGAACAACCTCTAAGACACATGACTTAGACTTCTCAAGAATTACCACCACAGGGTCTTTCTCAAGGAACACACAAACCTAAGTTTGAACAATTTACGTTTACAGAAATGTGCTTCTATACAAGCTGAAAATGTAAACACGTTTTTGACCAGAATGACTTAAGAAAGATTTCAGATAGAGAGAGTATTGCAGTAGCGTTCGTGTGTATCTTTCTTCAAGTCTTTTGCTTCCTTTTATAGCCGTGTAGAAAGAGCCGTTGAAATGTCATCATGATAGCTTAACTAGGCTGGCGGCTAGAAGCGTGAGGACAGATAATAGCTTTTGTGTACTGCCCGTCCTGTTTTTGTCAGAATATCTTTGATTGTACCGTTGCACAGTTACCAAGATATTTTTTGCTTGAATTAATATGCATATGTACTATGTAGCTTCGTCTTCTTGTCTTCTCAACTTCAGAGGCGTTTTACGAGCATGAGTAAGAAGGGAAAACATCGCTTGGTTCTTAAGATTATTAAGTCTTCGAATCTTCAGAGCAGTGTCTTCAGAGTCTTCAGCACTTGGTCTTCAGAACCTTGTTCGCTTGGTGCGTTGTCTTCATATCTTTCAGAGGCTTCTGATAGTATTTGGTTGAAGCATGAGTAGAGACTTGATTTAGGTCTTCAGAACCTTGATTCAGAGAGCTGAGGACTTTAGCATCTGGACTTCGTTCGATCAGAACCTATGTCTTCAGATCTTCAGAACCCGTTCTATTTTCCTTTTATATCAGAGTGTGTAGGCGGAGTATTTTACTTTAAGCATTGTGTTCACGCCAATTTACGGAAGCATAACCTGTTTGTTACATTCTCACAAATAATAAACATTAGTTGTACAAAATTGTTCATACAAAAATACTCATTTGGTATCATCAAAACTTAGAGATAAAATTGCAGAACCAAATCTTGTTCTCACACCCGTCCCCATATATTTGCACGGTCAATCAGAGATCCACAGAGATTGAATCTTTAAAAAGTTTCTATACTTTTCAATCAAAACAATGACACTAGTATTTCGTTTTTATTATTTTAAAAAACATATATTTGCATATTTCTTTTTTTAAAACTAAAAACACATCTTGCATCAGTAACATAAAAATACAAAAGCACTTGCGGTTACGAAAACATAAGCCCTAATTTACTAATTGGATGAAAAACAGGTTACTAATTGAAGTATATTGAAGTAGAAGAGTAATTGCCATAAGAAATGTGAACAAAGGAGAGTGATTGTTGTGAAGATGATGAGAACATAAGAAATGAGGAATGAATGGGACAAAGAGATTTTAGAAAAGAAGAAGAGGAGATGGTGTGTACACTGTATGTAATGGGCGCACTTTCTTATGATTGGGTATTTGGATAGTGAAACAACATATTATACAATGAAAAAATAAAATAAAATGTTCCACTAATGACTTTTCATTTCCTAATATATTATTATTTATTATAAAAAAACATGCAAAATCATATAATTATATATTATATATAAAAGTTAAATAATATGGTCAGGGTTGGAGAATTTGCGGGGCAGAGGGTACTTCCCCGATCCCCGCCCCGAAGTGTCATCAGGGGAACTTTTCCCTCCATCCCCGTCCCCACGGGGAAAAAATCCCCAGCTTTGAAGCTCTGAACAAATAATCCCCACAGGGATCCCCGTTAATAGATGCAAGAGGTCGAAATCCATCCTAGAGGTCGAAATCTTTGATCTTTGTGGCATAGACTTTATGGGACCTTTCCTGTCATCCATGGGTAACCAGTTCATACTCATTGCAATTGATTACTTATCGAAATGGATCGAGGTCATCTCCATGCCTACAAAGGATGCACGAGTAGTTATCAAGCTATTCATGAAAATCATATTTCCAAGGTTCGGAGTCCCCAGAATTATTATAAGCGATGGAAGATCACACTTTATCTCAAGACAATTTGAAAACCCATTGAAGAAATATGGAGTGTCACATAGAGTTTCAACCCCTTACCATCCGTAAACAAGTGTTAAGGTGGAAGTCTCTAACAGAGAAATCGAGACAATCTTAGAAAAGACAATCTCCACCACGAGAAAGGATTGGTCCAATAAGCTTGATGATGCACTCTGGCCTTATATGACCGCCTATAAGATACCTATTGAGACCACTCCATTCAAACTTGTATAAAGGAATTTTTGTCATTTGAAGGTGGAATTAGAGCATAAAGCATATTGGGTCGTTAAGGCCCTCAATATGGACATCAACGTCGTTGAAGAACAAAGGAAGTTACAGTTGTACGAGCTGGAAAAACTTAGGCTCGCCGTTTATGAGAATGCATGGTTATACAAAGAGAGGACAAAACGCTGGCATGATAAGCACATAATCAGGAGATAATTTCATGAAGGAGAACTTGTTAATCATAAGAGATTCCCATAAAATCTCCATCAGACATAAAATAAGACAAATAAGCGTTTCACACCCCCCCCCCCCCCCCCCCCCCGCGCAGTGTTACATATCAGAGAAGACGCCGACTCAATAAATGCATAAAGAAGAACACTCTCTTCCACTCACATCTGCGCCTCTACTGCAGGTTATCTGCACGATGCCCATGTAAATGCAATATTCAAACAGAAGGGGTGAGAAATCACAATTATATAATGAAATTGCAATAATAATATGTAAGTTCAAAATCATCACATACATAATCACCCATTCCACAACTCATAATCCACACAACCAGAATATCATAATGCAACAAGCATGCAAATGCAAAGAGACTCAACTCATAACTCAATTCATGTGGTACCAAATGTGAACTCTTGGGTTCACTCGCTCTGATCCCCACCATAGGATCCGAGCACACCAAAAATCGTTACCATCACCATATGTAACGCTTCAATGATTCCCACCTGGAACCGGCTACTCGCACCCAATCCCCACCATAGGATTGAGGCTCACCAAAGCGGACCACCGTCCAAACACCATGATGCATAATTCATAGAAGGACATGCGACCACAACAACATGTACAATGATATTCACCTTAACCACTGTACTACATAAATACTGGCCACCAACACCAAACATATACAACAAGCATTCAACAATAGCATTATAGTAATATAACATGCAACAACATCATATTCATGCATATTCCACACTACAACATACATGCCACACATCACCCAACACCATCACGAAACATTTAAACTAATTCTAAGTACTGGAACTATTTTTAAATTAAAGTTCATTGCATCAACTTCCTAACGCTTCGAACGACACCTCAATCGGACACTTGGAACCCAAGTTATGAATTTTTAAAGTTTATGATTTTTCTTCCTAGTGTAACCGGTTACACCAAAACTAGTAACCGGTTACACCCTGTCATACCTCAAAAAAATACGACCTCGTAAAAAAAGTTCGTGGATGGACTAACAGAGAGTCTCCACCGAACTTTATTTATTTCCAAAGAGGGAAAGAGAAAATAACGATAAAACCCACGGACGGAAAAGGATAGGACATGGTCGTTGCAACGAATGTCGGGTTCAGAAGTCGGTTATGCAAGAAGAAGGTACTAGCACCCCCTACATTCGTTATACTCAACAGGAACCATCTAGGTTGTCTACGCATGAAAGGGTGTCATTATCTAAAGGTTTATTTTCTAAAGGGAAGATTGAGGGTTTTCTATTAGGGTGCTCGCCAAGATCTCGTGCCTACGTATCCTCATGGTGCAATAAGGAAATTAGAGCTTCGTATTTCGGAGTAAAAAATAAGCGTTTATTGGTTGATTTTACCTTGAAAAGGGGTTTTCGAAGTGATGCCCTAAGGCGCAAAAGGAGTTTGATAAGTTGATGTTGTTTTTAGGATTTTTGAAACTCTATGGGTAGAGGCGAATATTTCAAATCACCAAGCCAAACGTCTTGTGTCCAAAATACTCAGAGTGAGTGTAGGAAAGCTCCATTCTCACTCCTTCTCCACCACTTAAGGCTCGTGGCACGCAATCCTAATCGTATCTTATTGTGTTTTTGAATTTGCTTAAGATAAAGCCACTTGATGTTGGATCAAGGGTTTGTTTGGTTGATTAAGAAAATGTTTTTGTCAATGGGAATGTTGATGGTGATGCAAAAGCAATCGACTTACAAAGGGTGAATGCAAAATGGAGTGTAATTGGTTAAGGGTTGATGGTGATGGAAATCCTGTTGAACTTGTTTTGATGAAAAATGCTTGACGTTGTATCAAGTTTATTTGTGTTCTTTTGAAAAGAGGTGATTGATTTTAATCTTACATTAGAGGTTACATAGGAAAAACCAAACAAAGAGAAAGCGGTAAAATTATTACACGTCATGGGAGTGGGGGTACATTTTCGAATGGGGATAAGAATAAACCATAAAGGTTTGTGTTTTGCAGCTGCTTGTTGGTGGTGTGTATGTATCACATTTTGGTTTCTGATTTTAGTCATGTTACCTCAAATGTGAAGGCTTGGCTTAATGAAGGTTTGTGTTTTGCAGCTGCTTGTTGGCTTGAGGAATATGTAGCAGCCTTGCACTTGAAGTTTGGTTTTGCTTTGCAACTTGGGCGTGCGGGTAGTAGATAGAAGCTAAAGTTTTGGCTTGTAGAAGGATCACACATTTGGATGAGTGGTAGCAACTTACGTGGCTGGCTTGTTGTTGCTTGTTGTCATGTGCAGTTTGGCTGGCTTGTTGTTGCTTGTTGTCATGTGTAGCCTGGCTGTAGTAGCATTTGATGTTTGTTTTGCAGGTGATGTATTGCATTGCAAATGTGGCTACTTGTGATTTTGGCTTGAAGATGGACCGTGTGAATCCTCTCATGACCTTATTTCATTTATTATTATTTTTTTGTAATTTGGATTATCCATGTAAATAGTTTTTTTGTGGCAATTTGGGTTATTATGGAAAATGGGCCTTCTATTTCTTTGCAATTTCATGAGCCCAGATATTCTTTTTTTTGTAGAATTTGGTAGTGAATGAACTTTTGGATGTAAACTTAAAATGGGCTTTTGTGTAAATTGGAAAAGGGCTTTGAATTGATATTAGTTTTACATCTTACATTTTTATTTGAATTCTTGAAACCAAAATATAATTTGAATTTTCCATATGATCATCACTTGAATACCAATCTTGGCTACCCTGGACTTTTCACTTGAAATAACTAGCATCTTGAATCAATTCCTTGAGAAATAAAATCAATCATGAAATTTTGGTCTTGGAATAAACTAGAGCCTCGAATCGATAAATTAATCTGAACTTCGCCACTTGAATACTAATAAACTGAATCATTCACCATGAACCAAATGAGCAGGAATATGCCTTGAGATTAAAGGATTATGACATGAAATGCCAACTTCAATATACTGCACAAAAACCCTAATTGAAAATGAATTGGTCTTTGATGATCTTCAACCATGAAACAATATGAGCTTGACACAGCCTGACAACTTGATAATGAAACAACCCTTTGTTTGACCAAGATTAAGTCAGACTTCCATTGAATTTCAACCATCATCGTACACATGCTTGGGACAATAAGAATAAAAGGGTAGGACAAATTTGGGGTACAACACACCCCTCACAAATGCTCATACCACGCTTCTGCTTCATAGTGTAACCGGTTACACCAAAACACGTAACCGGTTACACCCTCTCAAAAATGCCCAAATACGCTAATTTTTGACAGTGTAACTAGTTACACCTGCGACAGAAGCAATTTTCTGCTATATTGTTGTACGGAAATCAATTCCAAAACCTTCCCAAACCCCAAAATTTTCATGAAAGTCATATGCTCAAGATTCACCCTATATTCCCAAACAACACCCAACATCAGAAACGTTTATCAACACACAAATCATCCAAACATACATCACAACATCATTATCACACAATTGAATAACTCATAGCATAGAAAAGGAATTTCAATCAAGAGAAACCCAAAACACCCACCCACATGTTATCATGCAATTCCCTTATACAAAAGGAAATCCCACTCTTACCTTAGAATTCCTAGCAATGATCTCTTCCTCTTCTAGCAATTATGCTCTTCCTATGCTTCTCCTTCCTTGCCCTAACCTCTTTCTCTGTTTTCTTCCCACAATTTTACGTAAAATACAAAACTAATCCACCTTCTCCCAATTTTTCCTTTTTCTAATAAAATTATTCTCACAATATAATTTCCCTTATTTACCCCAACTTACCCTCATGTAATTACCTTCTTGCCCCTAAAATCTCTACACATACTATTTATTTTCACTAATTCATACAATAAAATAAACAAAACATTATTTTTAATTGTCAAAACAACTCTAAATTATTCTACTCACTTCTATCATCTCTTCATACCCCTAACTCAAGGACACATACCCCGCCAACACCTTAAATTCTAATCTCTAAGGAAATCGGCCTACACCCCAGGGTTCCTCTAACACATCAAACAACAATCAACGCATACAATCACACAATATTATTTACGAAAAATTAATTAAATAAATTAGGGCGTTACATTTCCCATTCATATTTTTAGTTATTAATTTAATTAGGAAAATAAAAGAGATCAATTGATGTGAAAAAGGTCATAGAATCAGGCATTCGGTGAGCTAAAAGGGTGTAATAATGGGTAATAGGGAATGACAAATTACGCCCACTAAAAAAATGAAAAAACTGGTTACTTGACAACCACCATCGCACTGACGGTCGTTACAAATTGAAATTCTGAATTGAGAACCAAACATGACCCCTGGTTTGTTGTCGGTTAACCCGTTATCCTATGATGACAACCATCATCTTTTCAAATCCCATATTTAAAGCAGGGTCAATCGTTTGAACTGTTAATGGTCATACTGTCAGCCACACTGACGTCCGTCAACAGCCTTGGGCGTGAAACCCCAGCTCTCGAAAACGTAAAAAGGTAGTCTGCAACTCTCATATCAATCCAAATCAATGTCTTTTCCTCAAAAATTGAAAAACTATTCTCTCTCGTCACTTAGAAAATCGTGTAAACGACAACTTTTTCCTTCTTCTTCCATTAAAATCACTCACTTCATCTTCCTCATATATACAAAAAAAAAAGTCCATTACATTAAACTCTACCTCCATTTCCATCAAAACCAGCACCATTCATCAATAAACCTCCATAAAAATACCCTTTTTCTCAAAAATTGAAAATATCATCTTCCACACCCCCCCCCCCCCCCCCCCCCCCCTCCAATTACAAATTTCAAAAATCATCATCTCTAGCCACCAAATCTGAAAATTATCATGCCTCCAATGAGAAGAGAAATTGTTGACTACATGGGAATATAGTTCAAGGATGAGGAGCAACGAGTGTGATTCGAAAAGCTTGCTCAGAGGCCTATAACGCCTACCAGGTATGTTGGTGAATCTTGCGTTAGAAATCTAGGCCTGTTAGATAGTTTAAATGGGATGTTCAACCAAATTGGTTGGATTCATTTTTTACTTTGAAGCATCCAACTTATGAAAGGCTCACACTTGAATTTTTGAGTTCCTTTAAGTATCAATATTCTATGAGAACTAGGAGATGTTTTAGAACGACCATATTTCGTCTATTTAACCAAGACTTTCACTATAATAAGAATGAAATAGAGGACTTGTTGTAGTTCCAAACATTAGGTAGCGCCGATTCAATTCCCACAGAGGCACCCTGGACATTTAAATTTGGCACATTTTGGCAGCGACTGACCGGGCAATTCGCCCATAACATGGAAGGGAAAAAGTGTTCCAACATTCACAACTCGACCATTCATTATTTTCAAAAGTTCCTTGTGAACATGAAAGATCTTTATTTTATTAATTATGTCTTTCATCCTCGTGTTATCCACACAATGGCATTTATGCTCGCGCACATGGAAAAAATTGCCAGATCAAAGAAAGGCAACATTGTGATTTGTGGGTTGATCACTTCCACAGCCGAAGCTCTAGACCTTAGTGCTAAAATTAAACAAATGTAGCCTATTGTGCGTAGCACTGCATTAGACTTGATTTATTTTCTGGCATATAAGTTGATTAAAATGAAAGGTCGTGACAAATATGTCCTGGTGATTAGAAACAAAAGCATGAAAAAGACACTGATGTAGAAATAGATTTAAGAGAGCATTTCTCTCCACCATATTTGTCATCTTCCTTTTCCTACCCGCATATTTCACCATCCCCCAAGCAATACCAAACCTAATCTCCTCATCCATAGGAACATCATCCCCAGCCCATCCCTATATGAACTATGACTTTCATATAGGTACTCAATATGATTATCTAAGTAGCCTCGAGTATGAGCTTAATGCTCTACCCACGAGGTTGCAGACTTGCGAGCTGAGAAACAAGCACACAATGTTACCCATCACATGGTTTGACGGATGTTCTCTTGGATGGTAAAAAATATCGGTATGTCACTGGCTAGCTTAGATAACAATTGATCTCGCTTCAGGTACTATATTTCCTTTCTCTTACTTTTATCTTTGAACATTAAGGACAATGTAGGATTTAAGTGTAGGGGAGAAATTTCTAGTTTTCTAGTTTAGATTTATTGTTTTTTAGTTTAGGATTTCTCCGCTTTCTAGTTTAGGACTTTATGCTTTCTGTAGTTTAAATGTTAATTAGTTTAAGTCATTAGTATGTGTTATTGAGTCATTTATGCATGTGATTTCTGCTTGTGTTGTCTGCTTACCCATGTCATGAACCAATTTGATTTTTTTATAAAAAAAAGCTTATGATTGGTAATGAACTAAGAAAGTATATCGATTCCAAAGGAGGAAATACTAAGGTTAAGGGCATCATATTGTTTTGGGTTAAATATACAATACCCCCCTGCAATGTTAGCGATTTCTCATTTTAGCTCCTGGTAAAGTTTTTTTTTTAAAAACCCCCTCATCTTATTTAGATTCCCTCACTTAGGCCCCTGGCTGCCACATGGCAGCAAATATTCATTTCTATTTGCTTGCGTGGCAGCCACGTGACATTTTTTATATTATTATATTATTTTATTATTATTTTATTATTTTTTTAATTATTTTATTTTTTTTATTTTTATTTATTTTTTATTTATTATTTATTTATTTATTTATATTTATTTTTAATTTTTTTTAATTTTTTTTTTACTTTTTTGTTTTATTTTGTTTTATTTGTTTTATTTGTTTTTATTATAATTTTTATAATTTTTTTTTCTTTTTTTTTATTTCTTTTTCGTTTTTATTTATAAATTTTTTATTTTTTTATTTTTTTTTTATTTTTCGTTTTTGGACCTAATTTTTATTTTTAATTCTATTTTAAACAAATTTTTATTTTAAAAATTACACTAGTGCAGAAAAGACTTTTTACATCGGGCGAAAAACACATTTTACATCGGTTCTGGGTCCGATGTAAAGCCAAGCGATGTAGTAAATCAAAGACATTTTACATCGGGCCATAGTCCCTATAAAGTTTGAAATTTCATTTTTAGTCCCTCCCTACTTTTTGGCAACGGTTTTAGCAAAAAAACCGTTGCCAAAACTAGCTAAAACCGTTGCCAAAACCCAGGAGGGACTAAAAATGAAATTTCAAACTTTATAGGGACTAAAAACTTATTTAACCCTAATAAAATTGTTCTTATTGTATGCTTATGATAAAAAATCAATATGCAAGCATAAATAAATAAAGAAACAAAAACTCTTCGGTTTTTCCTTACGTGTGTGTGATGATTATCTTTATGTTATTACCTTAATTTGATTGTCCCAAATGAAAGGAGATGAAAAACAATTGATAACGATACTTAGGTACATGGACATGGTTTGAATTTGTATTTAAGGTGAAAGTCTTTAGTCCATAATTTGCAGTTTATGTTTCTACAATACCCTTGGTGTTAATTTGAGTACCGAAATAATTGACCTTTAGCTGATCCAAATTTGAGATCACGTATGATTACTGGTGTTAGTGTTGGAGAAATCTCCAAAATATTTATTTGATAGATAGTAATGATTAATTTGATTTTATGAATCATTTAAATCATAAATGGCTATGTGGTGAAGTGGTTGAGATTTTTGATATTAACTCAAATGTAACAGGTTCGAATCTTGATTGGAATTTTTTTGGATTTATATGTTAAAATTGATAAAATAAATTGCTAAAAGTTGCATCTTCCAGAATCAAACCAAAGACCCCTTGGCTACAGGCGCGGGGATAGAAAAGGACACCACTAGACCAATGCAACGACGCTTCATGACATTGCTAAACGTTATTGATATATAATGGTTCGCGAATGGTCATGTTGAAACCATTGAAACATTGTTTTTCCTCACCAATTAATACAAGGTTTTCTATAAATACTAAATAAAGATACTTAGTAGTCATAAAATACATACGAAAATTACTTGTTTCAAGTACCAAAAATTATATCTAATTCATTCTTTTATTTTTCTAGTGCACGAGAATAAATAATGGAACTTTATTCTGTAAAATATCGTTGATCGATATGCTTAATTTGAATATGTGATTCATGTTAAGGTTTCCAAAGTATATTGAAGGAGATTCGTCGGTTAACCCGTTTGCATCCAATTTGCCTAAATTGGCGGGGGGAATCGAACCTAAAGCTTAGTGTAAACACACACTTTAGAATTTATTTTGTGCAAAATGGTGGTGAAAGGTACATAATTAATTCATATAATTTTAAAATTGTGGAATTTTAATTTATGATTTTTTGTGATTATTTGTGGTTGGAACTTTGATTGAGAGATAAACATACATCTTTATTTATTCATATCCATGGTGAAAGATACATAATTATATTAAGTAAATGTTATTTATATAATGTTTTAAATCTGTGTAAAATATATTTAAAATAATATTTATTTATGTTAAATATATCATATGGAATAAATTTATATATGCATGATTTATAAATTATCAAGTATGTGAATTTGAATAATTACAAATATATTTGATTTATGGCCTATGATTGGATGTAAAATAAAATTTAAATATTATTCTTTGATGCAAGTAATTTATTTTAATTAATAATGAATTATTTATGCATGAAATGATTTAATAATAAAAAAATCATGAATTTGAATTTATGTTGCATGTATTGGTAACATAAAAAGATGTAAATAAAATGTTAGAAATATCAAGAACATGTTAACATTGCATTTTAGTTTGTTCAATAATTAGTTAAATTTAAAATGATTTATCTCATGTTATATGTGTACTATAATATAAAAATATTATTTCTTATTTATCTTGATATTAAAAGTAATTTGGGTATATATCATTGTAAGTTGACAAATATATATAGAGAAAAGTTATAGAAAATATCAATGATGAGAATTCATTATTTATGTTGTATTGTAACATTTATTTGAATATACCATAAAACATTGTTAAATATGAAATATAAATTTATCACATATAATATAATTTGTTATGCATATGCTAGTTATGCAAGAAAATTGTTTATTTTAAAAGAATAGAAATATATTATGTGGTGTTGTATTTATACAGAGTTTATGAATTACATGTTTGAACTCACTTCATGAAATAAAAGTTAGTCATTACAATTTTGTATGATGCTGATTGTTGATTGCTATAAATGTAAAATACATTAAATATATTTTGGATATATTTAAGTGGTAGTAAAACCTTAAATTAAAAGACTAGCAAATAAACAATGTCATAAAACTTATGTATATGATAAAATGAATGACAAAAGTGTTATGATAATAGTTTATCGAAACTATCAAGAATATAGAATATGATAAATGTACTAATATGACAAAAGTGTCATGATTTGATGATAGATGGTAAATACTATCAAGAGTACATAAAATAATCATAGACATGACTATTTGAAACAGAAAATATTCAAAGTTTATTAATGTTGGGAAAATCTAACAATTATTTGACGAAAGAATTGACAAGGATATGATGTATTTGGATATAATTGAAAACAATGAAGACATCATTAGGTGTCGCGGCCGGCAAAAATATTCGAGTCGCCATCATATTTTTTAAGGAAAATAATGATAAACCTAAATCCTAAGGGTGAGATTCCTAGGGTTTGGGAGTCGGTTAAGTGAGGGGAAGGTGTTAGACACCCCTCACTTCCATTGTTCTCAATGGGATCCTCCTTAGATTTTAGGGTATGCTTGTTTGTTTGTCTAAATTATTTATTTACAAAAATGTCCTAAGTTTTTTATTATTGTACTCGCTAGGGTTTACAACCCTATGCCTACGTACCTTCAATTTTGAAGGATCAGAGTAACCGTAGTTCACCTCCCCTATTCCTACCCCCTAATCCTAATCCCAATCCTGATCCTAAACCCAATCCACTATTTATACTCTTGGATAAAGAGTTCTATCCCTTAATTTATTGTTTATACTCCTAGATAAGGAGTTCTATCCCTTAATCTTTTATTTATACTCTTAGACAAGGAGTTCTATCCCTTAATCTTTTATTTATACTCATAGGCAAGGAGTTCTATCCCTTATCCATTATTTATACTCTCGGACAGAGAGTTTTTTCCCTTATCCATTGTTTATACTCTCGGATGGAGAGTTCTATCCCTTATCCCTTATCCCTTGTTTATACTCTCGGATGGAGAGTTTTATCCCTTATCCCTTATTTATACTCTCGGACGGAGAGTTCTATCCCTTGTCCCTTATTTATAGTCTCGGATGGAGAGTTATATCCCTTATCCATTATTTATACTCTCGGACGGAGAGTTCTATCCCTTATCCATTATTTATACTCTCGAACGGAGAGTTCTATCCCTTATCCATTATTTAACTCTCAGACAGAGAGTTATATCCCTAAATCCCTTCGGCCTATGTTTTAACTCTTGGAACCTAAGAGCTTTATTCCTTATCCCTTATTTTTATTAGAAAAACGTTCCCTTACTTTATTTAGAAAAACAGAAAATTAATTTTAATAATTTATAAAAAAACCATATTTTATCCCTTATCCCAAAACCATATTCCTTTATTTATGCTCTCGGAAATTAGAGCTTTATCCCATGTTTAAAACCCTAGAAGTCCCTTAGATATCCTACATAAAATAACTTGAATTTTCATAAAAAAAATAAAATCCCAAAATGTTAGTATGCTAAAAACCAAAATTTATCCCCCCAAATTAATCCCAATAGATAAAAAATAATTTTCTTGAAATTTAAAAATAAACCCAAAAAACAGTATTTTAATCCCAAAAATACAATAAAATTTTAGTATAACTCAAATTTATCCAAATAAAACCTACAACTATTTTCTTTAAAATAAATCCTACAACCTAATTTTTATAAAAATTCCAAAACAAAGAAGTCTTCCATCCCCTAAAAAATTTAGAAACAAACTCCATTGTAAAACCTTGTTAACAATTAAAAAAAAATTTAAATACTTGACCTAATACTAGAAAATCCCTAAAATCCTATTTCCACACCCTAATTAAAATTTTAAAACCCAATTAAGTAATTAGATTAAGCAATTAACCTAATTATTTAAAAAAAAAGACCTAAGTTAAAAACCCTAATCAAATAATTAAATTAAGTAATTAATTTAATTATTTAAAAAACTTAAAATCAAAAACCTACTTTACTAATTAAGTTAAGTAATTAAATTAATTATTAAAGAACTAAATTAAGATTTAAATCCTGATTAAATAAATAAATTAAGTTATTAATTTATTTATTTAAAAAAAAAAGCAGGGGGGTGTATTTTCTATTGAAGCAAAAGCAAATGGGCTTCTGGGGGTGCTAATAGCGTTAGGGCGCAAGGCCCATTAGCTAAAGGATCCAAAGTTCAGTCTGGGAGTCCATGGGAGAGAGTCAACCAATTGACTCATCTACGAAACGTCAGATACATCTAACGCATCACAACCTGAATGAACAACGAGCGATAGATCTGCATACTTTTTAAAGTAATGCCTTTGAACGGTTCAGATGATAAGTCAGACAAAGTCTACGGGAGGCGAACATTCCCTGGATAGGTCAACGTCTCCTAATCGCACGGCCCTGAAGGGGCCACGTGCCTTCAATCCTGCTGCGAAGAGAGGGAGTATATCCTTGAACTCCTCTCAGCCCTATCTCATTTTCTTCTTTTCTTTCTCTCTCTATCTTCTCCTTCTCTCTCTATCCTAATTCTCTCTCGCCTCTCTCTAAACAACCCACCGCCGGTGAGCCCTCCGGCTACCGCGCACCACCCCAAACCACCCTCCATTTATAGAATCCGATTGAGGATTCAACCGGAAAATTCAAGCATCAAGAACCCTAACCCCTCCCGAACCCATAAATCACCTTGGTTCGTTAGGAAGAACCCTAACCCTACCTTCATCCAACCCCAGAAAACCCCTTGAACCCTACGAACCCTAAGGGTTCTGGGATGAACCCTAACCCCAAACCTGTAGAACCCTAAGCCTAAACACGAACCCTAACCCTATTATTTCCTAGAAACACCCAAATCCCATACAAAACCAACAATTGACACCAAACGAAGGCGGATTCACAACAATCAACCACAACAAATAAAAATAAAAAAAGCTACGTATGTCTACCTCTCCCGTAGTGACACTGGTCGTATATTTTGGTTATTTTCCTCTTCTAATCCCTCTTCTTTTCTTATTTGCAGGTGTAGATGTGGCTTAGCTCAGAGTGTTACGGTTCTAAGGATGAACCCTAATTTTATATCGGTGTATGAGCTCTACTGAGAGGGTTGGGGGAATTGCACAGCAACCAACATTTTTTCGCCTAGGGTTTTTTTTTTCAAATCTGAATTTTCTTTTAGCTTTTATAGGTACAAATTTGGTTTTAGAAATTTATTATATTAGATTTTGTTTAGGAAATCCTTGATCTGATAAATGTAATTTTTGTGATTTGATTAGAAAGATTTTAATGGAATTTGATTTGATTTGCTTTTGTTATATATTCCAAATGTAATTTGTAACCTGATTGTGGAAAGAAAAAAAAAAGATCTTGATTTGATTGGATTTTCCCCTGCGCAAGATTAGGGTTAGTCGTTTGGGGAAGAAGATGACCGATTTGGGTCAACATTTTGACCAATAATTAACATAAAAAAAATCATTAATATTGGTAACACCACAATAATAAAATGCGTAAATCTTATACAACCAAATAAATAACCATAAAATTAATCCTAAGTATTATTATTTGATATAATAAAGTAAAAATCCCATATTAAATGTTAATAATAACTATATATATATATATATATATATATAAATGAAAACCATATTTAAAATAACCATGCAATAAACGGAACTTCTCTTATTATTAACAACAATCAATTTAAATAATAATAAAAATATGATGTATATAAAAGTTATATTAATAAATAAATAAACTAAAATAATAATTATAATCATAAAAATTGATGCCCTAATATATAATAAATCCTAAACAACATTCCTAATTAATAAATCAAAGTCAAGCGAATAAATATTTAATAATAAAAAACCACTAATAATATAAATATTTAACTCTAAAGTAGAGCCCAAGTTAAAATAACACCCTAATTGACTCTACAATAATAAGAATCTAAGATAATAAACTCTAAAAAATGAAATCCCAAATAGAAACCTTACATTAACATTAAAAATAATTAACCCCCAAAAATTCCACATTTTATTAAAAAATGGTCTAAGACTTTTTCCTTTTAACCCCTAACAATAATAAATAGATAAAACCTATATAAGAGACCCAAACCCCAAGATCAGTCTAAAGGTATTAGCAGACCCCCCAAAAGCCCAAATGACACTGTATGACACCCCCTAGTAGTATAAGAAAAATCCCAAAAGATGAAAAGACACTGGTCAAAATTTGGGGTACTACAGCTGCCCCTATTTAATCGTCTTCGGAACAGAAAGAGGAAGTCAGTATGTCTTCATCTTTTGAAGAGGAGATGATTAAATACAAGAAGGACCCTAATTTTGACCGCTGAGCCAGACAAGTACCATGTTGACTGCCCTGAGATCCCTAGTAACAACCCGTAGCGAAATATCCGATTAAACCCCTTTAACCCTGGGAGTAATTATAATCCTATGCCATATATGCATGTTTGAAAGTATGTATGATGCATTATATGGGCTAACGCCTCTTTTATGATATGTAGTGTATGTTTTTTTTTTACGGAAACCAAATCTTTCGTAACATTCTGACTTCCCGATCTTTAAACCCTTGACTCCTTTGAGTGTAACAAGTCATGGGCTCTTGGAGATGCGTATTATCTTCTCGAAGAAACTCCCCAATAATGGAATAGTGATTGTTAATCCGTAGACCCTGTGTTTTAACTTGGAAGAAATATGATCCCTTTACTGTTTCCAAATCGAAGTAAAATACCTTTCCTTTTTCTCTTTTTTTTTAAAGCTTTTGATTATGCCCAATGTTTCAATGCATTATTCTATAATTAATCAACATTTTGTAATCAAGCGGAATAATTGGAAAGAAAAGGGAATTTTATTTATTGAAAAATGGGCCCATGAACAGGCAATAGTACATAAGGAAAGCAATCCTCATAAGGAGGAATTACTACAAATTTATGAGATGAAAATGGCAATACGAAAAACAAATTTATATATGTCCCTATTGAATTCAAACACCAGCTAATATCCCTAAATCTCTGAGGCCATGACACTTCGCTTCTGAAGATAACGACTGGATTGATCATTCCTTTCCGAATCCCCGTTGCGTGACTGTAAGTGCTATCAGTCATATGCCTTTTGGATATCCTTAGTTTTGCATGGACCGTTCTTTTTGAGTCTTAGTCCATCAGGATAATATACCATTTTTTCAACTAGCCGCCCTTTAGGGTTTTCGACTTGTCGGGTATCATTTTTTATTTAAGTCCCTAATTTTTGCCTGGATTGCTCTTTCGAGTTTTCAATCCACCAGGATGCCCTAATTTTTGCCTAAGTCGGCCTTTCGGGTTTTCGGCTTAGCGGGCTTTTATCCTCTTTTTTTCTAGGCATAGTATTTTTTGACTGAATCGGAATTTACCGGTCGCGGTAAATCCGCTCCATCCATAGTAGTCAACATTAAAGCTCCGCCAGAGAAGGCGCTATTTACAACATACGGTCCTTCATAGTTTGGGGCCCATTTGCCACGAGGATCTTTGTAGATGGGCAACACTTTCCTTAACACCAGGTCTCCTTCCTCAAATAGGCGAGGACGAACTTTCTTGTCGAATACCTTCTAGAGTCTCTGCTGATATAATTGACCATGACATACAGCGGCCATGCGCTTCTCCTCTATGAGATTCAGTTGATCAAGTCTATTTTGTACCCACTCCGCTTCATCCAACTTAGTCTCCATTATGACCCTAAGTGAGGGAATTTCTACTTCGATAGGGAGTACCGCTTCTGTGCCATATACTAAGGAAAAAGGCGTAGCTCCTATCGAAGTACGAACTGAGGTTCTGTAGCCATGTAGTGTGAAAGGGAGCATTTCGTGCCAATCCTTGTAGGTTTTCACCATTTTCTGGATAATCTTCTTGATGTTCTTATTGGCTGCTTCTACCGCGCCATTCATCTTCGGGCGATACGGCGATGAGTTGTGGTGATCGATTTTGAAACTCTCGCATAGCTCGTCCATTACTTTGTTATTTAGATTGAGCCCATTATCCGTGATGATCTTGTTAGGAACCCCATAGTGACAAATTATCTCTTTCTTGATGAATCGTGCAATTACTTGCCTTGTCACATTAGTGTAGGAAGCAACTTCTACCCATTTGGTGAAGTAGTCGATAGCAACTAGAATAAACCGGTGTCCATTTGACGCCTTTGGCTCGATCATCCCTATTATATCTATCCCCCACATAGAGAAAGGCCATGGAGCAGTTAATACATTCAGGGGAGTTGGCGGCACATGAATTTTATCCGCATAGATTTGACACTTGTTACACTTCTTGACATATTTAAAGCAGTCGGACTCCATCGTCAACCAATAGTACCCTACTCGGAGAATCTTCTTAGCCATAGTATGCCCATTTGCATGGGTTCCGAAGGACCCTTCATGTATTTCTATGATGAGCATATCCTGTTCATGTCCATCTAAACACCGGAGTAACACCATGTCATGATTCCTTTTATACAGTACCTCTCCATCAAGGAAAAACTAGGCAGCCATTCTTCTAAGTGTTTTCCTATCCCCACTTGAGGCATTTGTAGGATATTCTTGTTTCTGGAGGAACTGTTTGATATAGTAAAACCACAGTTTGTTATCTACTTCGGCCTCCACTGCTGCACAATAAGATGGTTCATCTAGGCGATTAATTCTTATAGCTGGTGCTTCGTTATACCATTTGACTTTGAACATGGACGCCAAAGTTGCCAAAGCGTCTGCCAGTTGATTCTCATCTCTGGGGATATGATGGAAGGTGATCTCATCAAAGTACGCTATCCTTTTCCAGACACAATATCGATATCGAGTCAGCTTGGCATTAAGTGTTCTACACTCTCCTTTGACATGATTGATGTCGAGAGTCGAATATCCATATACTTTTAAGATCTTGATTCCGAGGTTAATGGCTTCGTTAATTCCCAAGATGCACGCCTCGTACTCTGCCATATTGTTGGTACATGTGAAGCATATTCTCGCAGTAAAAGGTATGTGGAATCCTGTTGGAGAAGTTATAACAGCTCCTACCCCATGTCCTTCTGCATTCGAGGCTCAATCGAATATAAGATTCCACCGGGATCCGGGCTCAGGTCCTTCGTAAGAATCCGGAATATCATCGTCTCTTACAGCCATTACATCCTCGTCAGGGAAATCAAATTGCATAGGTTGATAGTCATCTACTGGCTGATGAGCGAGATGATCGGCTAACACGCTCCCTTTTATGGCCTTTTAGGTAACATACTGGATGTCATATTCATTCAGTAATATCTGCCACCGAGCCACTCTCCCAATCACTGCAGGCTTCTCGAATATATACTTGATGGGGTCCATTCTGGATATTAAGAACGTAGTATGGCACACCATGTATTGTCTTAATCGTCGGGCGGCCCATACAAGAGCACAACATGTCTTCTCCAAGAGTGAGTATCTGGATTCACAATCCGTGAATTTTTTACTTAAGTAATAGATTGTGTGCTCTTTTCTTCCCGTATCGTCTTGTTGTCCGAGTACACAACCCATCTAATTGTCAAGCACCGTTAGGTACATTATGAGTGGTCTTCCAGGTACGGGTGGTATCAATATGGGTGGCTCTTGTAAATATTCCTTGATTCGATCGAAGGCCTTTTGACGGTTTTCACCCCACTCGAGGCTTTGACCTTTCCTCAATAGCTTGAAGATTGGTTCACAAGTAGATGTAAGGTGGGACATGAACCTAGCGATGTAATTTAATCTTCCCAGGAACCCACACACTTCTTTTTCAGTCCTCGGTGATGGCATTTCTTGGATGGCCTTCACTTTGTCAGGATCAACTTCTATACCTCTTTGACTGACTATGAACCCCAACAACTTCCCAGATCTGACCCCAAAAGTACACTTCGCAGGATTTAGTCGTAGCTTGAACTTCCTTAGCCGTTCAAACAATTTCTGTAAATTGGCTATGTGCTCTTCCTCAGTTTGTGATTTAGCAATCATATCATCGACGTAAACCTCTATTTCCTTGTGCATCATGTCGTGAAAGAGAGTTACCATTGCCCTTTGATAAATTTCCCCAGTATTCTTTAACCCGAAGGGCATTACCTTGTAACAGAAGGTTCCCCATGGAGTAATGAAAGTGGTCTTTTCCATGCCAGAGGGAGCCATCTTGATCTGATTGTATCCAGAAAACCCATCCATGAATGAGAAGACTGAGAATTGAGCTGTGTTATCCACCAGCACGTCAATGTGGGGTAGTGGAAAGTCATCTTTAGGACTTGCTCTGTTGAGATCTCGATAGTCTACGCACATTCTGACTTTTCCATCCTTTTTTGGCACGGGCACAATGTTGGCTACCCATTCTAGATACTTCACTGCGGCTAAGAACCCTGCGTCAAACTGCTTTTTAACCTCTTCCTTAATTTTGAGAGTCATATCTGGTCTAGTCCGTCTTAACTTTTGTTTGACCGGTGGGCATTCGGGTTTAAGCGGTAGCTTATGTTCAACAATGTCCGTGTCCAAACCGGGCATGTCTTGGTAAGACCAAGCGAACACATCCACATACTCTTGTAGTAACTTGATCAACTTCCCCTTGACGTCCTCGTTTAAAGAAGCACCGACTTTAACCTCCTTTTTGTCCTCTTCAGTTCCCAGATTGATCACATCCACTGGTTCCTGATGAGGTTGTATCACCTTATCCTCTTGCTTTAGCAGTCTGGCTAGCTCTTCAGGGAGCTCACAATCGTCCTCATCACCCTCTTCCGCTTGGTTAATCGGGAACTCGAAGTTGTAAGGAATTATAGCGGTGTCATTTTCAATAGGTTCATTTTTAAATCTACATGAGGGAGATTTTTATGCTTATTATTTTTGAATTGGTACAAATGAAAGTACTGAAAAGAAAGTCTATTTCCATTTGAAAAAAGAACAACTAAGAAAGAAAAAGATCTTGATTGAAAACAAAATACGATTTTATTATTAACTAATTCAAAGAAACAAAAGGTGGCCCTACAAAGCTTGTCCATTTGCCTTTGGCATAGCAAAGGACTTATTATTTTTTTTTAAGAAAAGTAAATTACTTTGAAATAGAAATCATCTCAAGAATCTCGATGGCCCTCCAATTGTTGAGAACTGTATCTGGTGAGCAATGGCGCACCTAATATGATATCCCTCTATTTTCCTCTTCAATTGCAGTCACTTGATCTTCATCTCTGAATCCGGCCTTATGGAAAGTTTCTTCAAGAGGAGGAAATGTCATCCGACGAGACTCCTGAACCCCTTTATTAGCTGGTTTGTAACCCAACCCGAATTGATCCTTCTTTTCATGTATCTCTATCACCTTGCCCCAGCCCATAGTATCCCCATTCTGGATTAAGTCTGTGATTCTTTTTGGCCTTTCCTCCTGTCGAATGACTTGCTTACGACTGACCGTCGCCACCTCCAAAGCTTAGAACGGTATTTCAAATGTTTCCCCATCCACTTCTATGTATCTGAATGACGAGAGATGGCTGACGAACATGTCTTCCTCCCCATCAACAATTATTAAATTGTCCCCAGATATGAACTTCAACTTCTAATGAAGTGTGGAAGTAACTGCGCCCGCAGCATGAATCCATGGCCGTCCTAGAAGACAAGTGTAGGAGGGATTGATGTCCATGACTTGGAAAGTGATCATGAAGGTATGTGATCCCACCACTGTAGGTATGTCTACTTCCCCAATTACCATTCTTTTCGAACCGTCGAAAGCCCTAACAACCAGGGAACTGGTCTTCATAAAGGTCCTTACAGATGTTAACTTCATAAGGGTATCTTTAGGCATGACATTTAGAGCAGACCCTGTGTCTACTAGCACCCTTGAGAGAATAGTGTCCTGACATTTGAATGATATATGCAGGCCTTATTATGTGCTTGCCCCTCGGGAGGTAATTCCTCACTACTAAAACCCAGGCAGGTACTGGCGGCGATATTAGCGACTACCTCGTCGAACTGAATTACTGATATGTCTTTGGTGACATAGGCTTCATTTAGGACCTTCAGCAGGGATTCCCTATGTGCCTCGGAGCATAACAACAAGGATAGAATAGAGATCTTGGATGGTGTTTGATTTAGTTGGTCCACCACCCTATAATCACTTTTCTTTATGATTCTCAAAAATTCCTCGGCGTCTTCTTGAGATATGCACTTCTTGGACGGTCCCTCACCTGTACTTGTGGTCTCTTTCCCCTTTGAGCTTTCGGGGATATCCTTCTTAGGTTGTTCTAACGAGTATACTCTTCCACTACGTGTCATTCCTCCAATACCAGCTATGTTAGTAACTGCTGGTGACGGCATTATAGTCTTTCCTCCCACTGACGCAGTGATGTCATATTTCCAAGGTACAGTCATGGTGCTTTCATATGGAAATGGCGTTGGTACATGGAACGTGATAGGACCTTTTGATGTTGCAGGCACCAGAGCTTTGACTAGCGCAGGAACAGGTATTTGAATTGGTGTTCGCGCAGGCACCTGAATTGATATCTGAATAGGAACCTGTGCAGGCCTTGAAACTAGTATTTGGATGGGCGCCTGTGCTTGCCTGGGAACTGGTATTTGAATAGGCACTTGTGTAGACCTTGGAACTGGTATTTGAATAGGAGTCGTGACTCCTCTTTTCTTGTATGGAATCTCAGAAGGTACTTGCCCCTGGGAGTCTAAGGCAGCCACCTCATTCATATTCCTTAAGTACCCAATCTGTACTATCCCTTGGTCTATTAGTTGTTGGAGGACCTCCTTCATCTTCTTACAGCTATTGGGATCAGCCGCGCAATCCTCACAATCACCGTGCAGCCTTTCAAACTCCTCGTACCCAATTAATACTTCCCTTACTTTCGTCATAGGAGTCTTTACTTGTTTTACCCCTCTAATTAGGACATTCTCTCCCAGTCCCTCAATGGAGTTAACAGTTAGTCCAGCGTGCCCTGGGAAAGGGTTATCTCCTACATTTGGAGTGTCATAACTGAAGTTAATGACCTTCTGATCCAGCAAATCTTGCACCCTAAACTTGAAGGCTAAATACTTTTCAGTCGTATGCCCTGGCGATCCAGCATGGTAATCACATCTAGCATTAGCATCATACCCTCGAGGAGGGGGCGTAGGAGGGGGCCCTAACGGCTTGATTTCTTCTAAACCCTTCTGGATTAACATTGGCAGGATCTGAGTATATGTAGTGGGTATAGGGTCAAAGTCCTTCCATTGCCTCCTTTGTTCCCTTCGGGGATACTTCTGTTGTTGCTGATTTTGAGGGGGGTGGCGCCCTTGGTTGTTGGATCTGGAGCGTAGGAGACGCTTGACCAGAGGCCGTGGCCGCCACATAAGGGTTATAAGGTACTTGAGTATACCTATCAGCAGAAATGGCATTGGCCTCCTTCTTCGAACTATTTTCGGAGTACCTTTTGTTGTTATGTTGATTGGAAGACGGCGTTATAATCTTTCCACTTTTTAATCCATTCTCGATCCTTTCCCCAATGATAACCAAATTCGCAAATCCTGTCGAGACAGATCCAATCATCTTTTCATAGTATAGTCCTTGCAGAGTTCTCATGAATGTATCTACTAGCTCGCTTTCCCGCAATGGAGGTTTCACACGAGGCTAGCTCCTTCCATTTCTGGGCATACTCCTTAAAAGATTCATTCCCTTTCTGAGACATGTTTTGCAATTGCATGCGATTAGGGGCCATGTCTACATTATATTGGTATTGCCTTATAAAGGCACTTGCCAAAGCCTCCCAGTTCTTGATGTAAGTCCTTTCCGGTTGCATGTACCAGTCCAAGGATGCCCCACTAAGGCTGTCTTGGAAAACATTCATCATCAGCTTTTCATTCTTAGCGTGTGCCCCCATCTTTCGGGAAAACATCCGAATGTGATTTTTGGGACAACTAACCCCTTTATACATCTCAAAATTAGGTGCCTTAAACTTAGGAGGCACGGCCACGTCGGGTACCAAACACATTTCCAAGGCATCAATCCCAAAGATCTTGGATCCTTCCACATCCCTTAACCGTTCCTCAATTATCTTATACTTTTCATCCTCCTTTCTTCCTTCAATGGCAGCTAGTTTGGTTTCACGAACTACTTGCCTTGAGTCTTCCTCTCCATATTGGAGGTTCCAGTCATCAGAGACCTCACGAGTGACAGGTATATGTATAGGTCATGATTCTCCATTGTGCTCGGGTGGAGGAACAGACCCTACATGAGGTTGAGTGTTAGTCTTCCCTTTACTAGCCTCTAATGCTTCATGTTCCAAGTCATCCGTAAATCCCAAAAGAGGATTATTATCTTCATACTGGGGAGGAGGGGCAGGGACACTCCTACGGTTACTAGCCTCGGTATCTCTTGCTATCATATTGTGAATAGCTCGAGTCAGCTGGTCGATTTTGTCCTTCATTTCCTCCACATTTCCTTTGACAACATCCACATCTCCCTTTAGAGTAGCGTGGTTCAGTTCCATTTGTTCCATAGCTTTCTTTTGGTGAGCACGGGTGTTGGGTCGAGACGTCAGATTGTTGCGATGATTCTGAGAGAAGATATATTTAAAGAATGATTTTCGTTTGATGTTTTTTTTTTAATTATGTTATGCATGAATGTATGAGTATGCAAAAATTATTTTTATTTCAGGAATCTTAAACTTTCGTTTATTGAAATTAAAGCCAAGGATAATGGAAAACAAATACTTTTATTAATGAAACGAAAGTACTAGGGTCAACGCCCCATTTATTACATAAGGAAAACCAAATTAGGGATAAACCCTTAAATTATTCATAACTAAAAAACCAAACGTAAGAAGTCATTACATAGAAAAGCTAAATCCTCCTCCTAATCCTAGCCCTAAACTCCTCTACCATCTCACGACAAAGTGCAAGAAAATCGGCAATCTCTTTGACCGGCTTGAAGATATCAGCCATGTACTCAGCCTCCTTTAAACTTTGAGGGATCTCGTGGATGAGATCGTTGGATAGTAAGACCAACTTCTGATACCTTTCTCGATAATATGCCTCGTCATCTCGTAACTTTGCCATGATCTCTAAATCCTCCCTAGTAGTTTGCTCTAGCTGTTGGTTATGTTCTTCAGCATAAATGCCCTATGCCCTTAGATCTTCGTGAGAATCCTGAAGTTCCCCATATAGCCTTCTAAGCTCCTGGTTCTCCTCTTGAGTTTCTAACCATCCTTCTGGCCGTAGGGCAAGAAGTTCTTCGGCTGATCTCAAACGCACAGTTGCATCTAGGGCTTGCCTTTTGCTCTCGAGAAGAGCGCTAGATAAGCTTTGGATTTCAGCTTCAAGGTTGTGGATACGCCTATCATATTCATCCTTGAATTCTCTTTACGTTGATGTCATCCAAATGTCCCTCCACTCGTCCCTTTGACGCCAGGCTCTATCTAGGTGCTCCTTGTGGTCTTTGAGGCGTGAACTCACAGCTTGAAGGTCAGCGTAAGCTTGTTCCTTCTTCTCTTCTTCCATCTGAGCTATCCCCTTATTGATCTTTGATTGCTCCATAACTTCATTGAGACTCCTTCTTAACTGACTACTTTCTCTAGTGGCTTGGTAATATTTACCTTCCCACTCTTCTTTTTATTTTTGTAATTGTGCAATAGTCTCTTTGAGTCTTTCACTTTCCTCTATGGAGATTACGGCAGGTGGGGGAACCCTTGGATTAACAGGACGATCCAGAGTAAAAGGCAACTTCACTAAACTCACCCTTTCTTTCATCCATTGCAGATATGGTACCCTAAATTCTTCCCTTGATCTTTTAAGACTGCCCTTCCCTTTGATACTTAACTTCCAAGCTTGAGCAATCTTTAGAACATCGGGATGATTTCCTGCTACATTTTGTAGGACGAAGCCTTCTAACAACCTATCCTCTTGCTTGTAGGCCAATGGATGCCCCAATTGCCTCATTGATAAGACCGGATTGTAGTTTATGCACCCTCTCGATCCTATCAAAGGTACATTAGGGAAATCCCCACAGCTTAGGACCACGTCGTCTCGAAGGAGTATTTGAGGGAACCACAAGATGTCTTTATCACCAAGAGATACTAAATATTGAGACCAATCATAGGCTTTCATTTTTTCCATATCCTTTAGATCCCTTACTAGATGAGAACACAACCATTTGTACAATAACTGAGAGCAACACAACATAGCCCCTCCCCTTCTTTCAGATTTCTGATGAAGGGTAAAGTATATATCTGCGATGAGGGCCGACGTAGGATCTTCTTCTCCAATGGTCACAGCCAAGAATAAATTAATGGCAGCGACGTCTACAAAGTTCTTCGCACTCTGGAATAGGACTAACCCAAATATGATGAGTACCATGATAGCGTCCCTGGCTGCCCAATTTTTGCAAGCAGCAAAATGATTGGCTTTCTTCTCCAAGAACCCTTTAGAGAACCCATGGAAATCTTCTTGAACCTTTAAGTTAGCTTGCAAGTCTTTTTCACGGATATGAAAACCACTTGCCATTTCTTTGAAGGTAGGGCGATACCCTAAAGCCTTGAATGGACCTTTGTTATTCTTGGGGAGACCCAATATCCTACGAACTTCTTCTAGAGTGGGGGCTATTTGAAAGTCTTGAAACTGGAAGCACCTTAACGTTGTGTCGTAAAACTGAGCCAAGGCGGTTAGGCCCTCTTCTTGAATAGGAGTAGTGACCAGATCTAATATATCCCCATACTTACGAATTAGGGGCTTTCTCCTTTCCTGAGGCACCCCCCTAACATAAGCTTTTAAGCCCCCTATGTCAGACGTTCTTACTTTGATCGTGATAGTTTTATTTTTCCCGAATTCCATTGCCTTTGACTTTAACCCTTTTTTTGAAAATATTTAAGATTCCTGTGACATGATAATGCAAAAAAGAATTTATGAGGATGATGAATGCAAATTTATATACTTTGATTAGGGTAAGGTAATATGCAAGCATGCCCTAGTAAAGGCAGGCTCCCTAGAATAGGTTAAATCTATGTTTTGTCTACCCAATCCCCTCACATGTAGGATATAAAGTTCAGACAGCATAACGACCCTATAAGGTGCAGACTATACCCTTGTTTTACCATGAGAAGGAGCATGCCTTCCTACGGTAATCCTTCGGGATAAGTCTCATCTGGGTAGGACCCTAGTAACAGCCCTTGAGGGTTGAATACGTAGGGTCTCCATGAGTTGGTAAAGGGTAGGCCAAAAGTTCTCAGAGTCTTGGACCACATCCAAATCATCCTCTACGTTAGGGGCTAGCCCTTTCATGAGGACACCTTTGGAAGGATCTATTCTGAGTGTGGCATCAATGAATTGTTGGGGATGTCGCATCCCCTCCCCCAAAACATTTCCGTTCCACGTCCTAATCTAGGGTTATACTCCAAGCTTGGGCTTTAGCTTCACACATTATTTGCCCCAATCCAATGCATGATGACAAAAAATAAAAAATATTGTAGACAGATATAATAAATAAAAACATAAAATGAAACATAATAATAATAAAAAAAGCAAAAATTAAAAATAATAAACACCCAAAACAAACAAACAAAACCCTAAAGCCGAAAGTTAGGAGGGACTCTCTTTAGGTTACCCTTCCCTAGCAGAGTCGCCAGCTGTCGCGGTCGGCAAAAATATTCGAGTCTCCATCATATTTTTTAAGGAAAATAATGATAAACCTAAATCCTAAGGGTGAGATTCCTAGGATTCGGGAGTCGGTTAAGTGAGGGGAAGGTGTTAGGCACCCCTCACTTCCATTGTACTCAATGGGATCCTCCTTAGATTTTAGGGTATGCTTGTTTGTTTGTCTAAATTATTTATTTACAAAAGAGTCCTAAGTTTTTTATTATTGTATTCGCTAGGGTTTACAACCCTATGCCTACGTACCTTCAATTTTGAAGGATCAGAGTAACCGTAGTTCACCTCCCCTATTCCTACCCCCTAATCCTAATCCCAATTCTGATTCTAAACCCAATCCACTATTTATACTCTTGGATAAAGAGTTCTATCCCTTAATCTATTGTTTATACTCTTAGATAAGGAGTTCTATCCCTTAATCTTTTATTTATACTCCTAGACAAGGAGTTATATCCCTTAATCTTTTATTTATACTCCTAGACAAGGAGTTCTATCCCTTATCCATTATTTATACTCTCGGACGGAGAGTTTTATCCCTTATCCATTGTTTATACTCTCGGATGGAGAGTTCTATCCCTTATCCCTTATCCCTTGTTTATACTCTCGGATGGAGAGTTCTATCCCTTATCCCTTATTTATACTCTCGGACGGAGAGTTCTATCCCTTGTCCCTTATTTATACTCTCGGACGGAGAGTTCTATCCCTTGTCCCTTATTTATACTCTCGGATGGAGAGTTCTATCCCTTATCCATTATTTATACTCTCGGACGGAGAGTTCTATCCCTTATCCATTATTTAACTCTCGGACGGAGAGTTCTATCCCTAAATCCCTTCGGCCTATGTTTTAACTCTTGAAACTAAGAGCTTTATTCCTTATCCCTTATTTTTATTAGAAAAACGTTCCCTTACTTTATTTAGAAAAATAGAAAATTAATTTTAATAATTTATAAAAAAACCATATTTTATCCCTTATCGCAAAACCCTATTCCTTTATTTATGCTCTCGTAAATTAGAGCTCTATCCCATGTTTAAAACCCTAGAAGTCCCTTAGATATCCTACATAAAATAACTTGAATTTTCATGAAAAAAATAAAATCCCAAAATGTTAGTATGCTAAAAACCAAAATTTATCCCCCCAAATTAATCCCAATAGATAAAAAATAATTTTCTTGAAATTTAAAAATAAACCCAAAAAACAGTATTTTAATCCCAAAAATACAATAAAATTTTAGTATAACTCAAATTTATCCAAATAAAACCTACAACTATTTTCTTTAAAATAAATCCTACAACCTAATTTTTATAAAAATTCCAAAACAAAGAAGCCTTCCATCCCCTAAAAATTTAGAAACAAACTCCATTATAAAACCTTGTTAACAATTTAAAAAAAAAATTAAATACTTGACCTAATACTAGAAAATCCCTAAAATCCTATTTCCACACCTTAATTAAAAATTTAAAACCCAATTAAGTAATTAGATTAAGCAATTAACCTAATTATTTAAAAAAAAAGACCTAAGTTAAAAAACCTAATCAATTAATTAAATTAAGTAATTAATTTAATTATTTAAAAAACTTAAAATCTAAAACCTACTTTACTAATTAAGTTAAGTAATTAAATTAATTATTAAAAAACTAAATTAAGATTTAAATCCTGATTAAATAAATAAATTAAGTTATTAATTTATTTATTTTAAAAAAAACAGGGGGTGTACTTTCTATTGAAGCAAAAGCAAATGGGCTTCTGGGGGGTGCTAATAGCGTTAGGGCGCAAGGCCCATTAGCTAAAGGATCCAAAGTTCAGTCTGGGAGTCCACGGGAGAGAGTCAACCAATTGACTTATCTACGGAACGTCAGATACATCTAACGCATCACAACCTGAATGAACCACGAGCGATAGATCTGCATACTTTTTAACGTAATGCCTTTGAACGGTTCAGATGATAAGTCAGACAAGGTCTACGGGAGGCGAACGTTCCCTGGATAGGTCAACGTCTCCTAATCGCACGGCCCAGAAGGGGCCACGTGCCTTCAATCCTGCAGCGAAGAGTAGGAGTATATCCTTGAACTCCTCTCAGCCCTCTCTCATTTTCTTCTTTTCTTTCTCTCTCTATCTTCTCCTTCTCTCTCTATCCTAATTCTCGCTCGCCTCTCTCTAAACAACCCACCGCCGGTGAGCCCTCCGGCCACCGCGCACCACCCCAAACCACCCTCCATTTACAGAATCCGGTTGAGGATTCAACCAAAAAATTCAAGCATCAAGAACCCTAACCCCTCCCCAACCCAGAAATCAGCTTGGTTCGTTAGGGTTCGCGAAGAACCCTAAGAACCCTAACCCTACCCTTCATCCAAACTCAGAAAACCCCTTGAACCCTACGAGCCCTAAGGGTTCTAGGATGAACCCTAACCCCAACCCTATAGAACCTTAACCCTAAACACGAACCCTAAACCTATTAAATTCCCAGAAACACCTAAATCCCACTTAAAACCAACAATTGACACCAAACGAAGGCGGATTCACAACAATCAACCACAACAAATAAAAATAAAAAAAGCTACGTATGCCTACCTCTCCCGTAGTGACACTGGTCGTATATTTTGGTTATTTTCCTCTTCTAATCCCTCTTCTTTTCTTATTTGCAGGTGTAGATGTGGCTTAGCTCAGAGTGTTAGGGTTCTAAGGATGAACCCTAATTCTCTATCGGTGTATGAACTCTACTGAGAGGGTTGGGGGAATTGCGCAGCAACCAACGTTTTTTCGCCTAGGTTTTTTTTTTTTCAAATCTGAATTTTCTTTTAGCTTTTATAGGTACAAATTAGGTTTTAGAAATTTATTAGATTAGATTTTGTTTAGGAAATCCTTGATCTGATAAATGTAATTTTTGTGATTTGATTTGATTTTGTAATTTGAGATTTGATTAGAAATATTTTAATGGAATTTGATTTGATTTGCTTTTGTAATATATTCCAAATGTAATTTGTAACCTGATTGTGGAAAGAAAAAAAAGATCTTGATTTGATTGGATTTTCCCCCGCGCAAGATTATGGTTAGTCGTTTGGGGAAGAAGATGACCGATTTGGGTCAACATTTTGACCAATAATTAACATAAAAAAAATCATTAATATTGGTAACACCACAATAATAAAACGCGTAAATCTTATACGACCAAATAAATAACCATAAAATTAATCCTAAGTATTATTATTTGATATAATAAAGTAAAAAACCCATATTAAATGTTAATAATAACTATATATATATATATATATATATATATATATATATATATATATATATATATATATATATATATATATATAATGAAAACCATATTTAAAATAACCATGCAATAAACGGAATTTCTCTTATTATTAACAACAATCAATTTAAATAATAATAAAAATAAGATGTATATAAAAGTTATATTAATAAATAAATAAACTAAAATAATAATGATAATCATAAAAATTGATGCCCTAATATATAATAAATCCTAAACAACATGCCTAATTAATAAATCAAAGCCAAGTGAATAAATATTTAATAATAAAAAACTACTAATAATATAAATATTTAACTCTAAAGTAGAGCCCAAGTTAAAATAACACCCTAATTGACTCTACAATAATAAGAATCTAAGATAATAAACTCTAAAAAATGAAATCCCAAATAGAAACCTTACATTAACATTAAAAATAATTAACCCCCAAAAATTCCACATTTTATTAAAAAATGGTCTAAGACTTTTTTCTTTTAACCCCTAATAATAATAAATAGATAAAACCTATATAAGAGACCCAAACCCCAAGATCAGTCTAAAGGTATTAGCAGACCCCCCAAAAGCCCAAATGACACTGCATGACACCCCCTAGAAGTATAAGAAAAATCCCAAAAGATGAAAATGCGCTGGTCAAAATTTGGGGTACTACATTAGGGATGTAGAACAAACCCATATCTAATTAATCATCGATAGTGGAAACTCAACTCACACTTGATTAACATTAAGTCTTGAATGCAATGGTGAAAGTACACTATTAAAGTGATTGGAGTACTTGCCGATAGATACATCTCAAGGGGTAAAAATACTTGGACCATAAGAATAAGTGTGGTAGAATGATGTTTTTCTCTTAATAGACATATAACATATGTTTGTCGGAATGCATAATTATGGGTGTATTTCTGATATAGTCTACCTATATGATAATGAAGTGGCGTCGCTTCATAGAGTTCAAGGGCTTAACTCTTAAATTCTCATGAAAATGATATGAGACACAAGATCTTTGTAATACCCCTTATTATCTAAATGCTTAATTTGATATCAGATGAGATCAGATGAGTATCTATGTACTCTATCTTTGGTAAATTGGATTAATGGAATCCTTTAAGTAGTTTAAGTATTGACATTTGAGATCAATAGAGCAACTAGTGAACTCGGAAGAGATCAATTATTTTATTAGAGAGACATATCACTATTTATTAGACCAAGAGAGTATATTAAGGTAACTCTAATAATTGATCAATTGGGTTGAGATGACAAAATATAAATTGGAGATATTTTACCTTGTTGGATTATATTATATTATATATATATATATATATATATATATATATATATATATATATATATATAAGAAAAAGAAAAGGAAAAGATAGTAAAGAAGAAGAAAAGAGAAAGAAGAGAAGGAAGAGAGAAAGAAGAAGAGAAAGAGGGAAAGCTTGAGAAGAAGCTCATGGATCATCATCATCTTCTTCAACCTCCTCTTCGATTACCAGGTGGATTCTAGTTAAACACTCTAAGTTCTAGAAATATAAGTTTAGAACTTAGGTTAGTTTTGAGAGAAAATGATTAAACGGTTAAATCAATGAAATCTAACGGATGAAATACGATATAAACTGCGTAGAATACTTGTTGTTATGTTTGGAACATGTTTTGGTTGATATAGTATGGATTGGAAGTGTTTGGGTGGAAGAAATGAGGGATTTTGGCCCCAAATGACCTATATTGACGCTGATGTGAATTTCTGAGTTCGCGGGTTTGCCTAGCGAACCCAAGGCGAAGGGAAGATGAATGTTCACCTAGAAGGTCGCTTAGCAAACTTTATGCCCATTTTCTTCTGACTTGGTTCGCTGGGGGTTCGCCAGCGAATACAGTAGCAAACGTGACAGATTTTTTCCATCTTGTTTCCTTCATAACTTTTGACCCGTAACTCGGATTGAGGCACGATCAAATGCGTTGGAAAGCTATTTCAATGCTCTTTATGATAGTGAAATAGAAACATATGTTTATGTCATGGATTGATATGGTAGAGCTAAATATTGTGATGAATGTGAAAAGTGTAGTTTATGTTTCCACCGAAAATTCATGAATCAGGAAGCCGATTGATATGGGACTTAAAGCCTTGGAAAGAGAATCCAATGTGCTATTAAATGGTAATGTGAGACCATGATTTTAACCAAGTATGCTTGGTAGAGGATAGTAGTGGCTTGTATGCCTTAAAAATGGGTGTGAACTACTATGTGATTATGTTTGACATATTATGTTATCATGTGTGTTTTATGATTGATATTGTAATATGTTTGTCTAATATTGTTGTTAAGTATGAATGAGAGAATATGCATGTTAAAATGAATTAGGAAGAGTGAGGAAACTTTACCCCAAAACAAATGGCATAGTTAAGATTGTTATAATTCTAGGTTGTGAATAGAATTGTGATAGAAACTCTGGATGGTGATGCTCGTGCATTCATTGGCGAGTTCTGGCCTGGAGTAGATAACCTACATTGGAAGGCTCGGGCACCTGATGTAGGAAGGTACATCTGTGATGAGATTGGTCTAGGAGTGAGTGAAACACTAGTATGGAACATGTTGAACTTTTGTGATTATGAGAAAAGGCGAATGTGGCCTTATGATTGTCGAATACAATCATGTTTATTTGTGTATGATCACGTAATCATAACCGTCTTCCATGAGGTGTAGTTTCATGAGTCTCGAGCTCCTCCTCTGAAATGGATGCATAATTACTTGGCAGGTTTGATTCCCGCGTGTGAGTACGAATGGAGCCTACGGGTAAAGAGACTTGTGACGGTGTACGGGCCGTGTGAAGTGACGATTTAAGGTGATAATATGTCCCTTATTTCTGAATCCATTTCGTATGTCAAGTAACTACAAGGATCCATGACTCGGTTCGACTTCTAGATGTAGAAGCGGACGGGAAAAGGGGATGCCTTGGTGAGGTTATCGATTAGTGATATTTTGAGTTGATGAACTCATGAACATGTTTCCATATAGTGTGAGATTGTGAACTCAAGGTCATTTCCCTTCCCCTTGACTTGAGTTAGGATTGTTAGAACCCTGTAAAGTCGAGAGAATCTATAAGATAGGGAACTCACTGAGATTTGATGTATCTCACCCCACAATTGTTGATTATTTTCCGGAGGTATTTGCAGGTTTGATTTACAAGTGGAGCTATGCTTGGATGTTTCAAGAGAAGTTTAGTTGAGCTTATTTCCGCTGTGTATTATTTTCTTGTACAATGAGGAATATTGTATAATGTTCTTAGTTTTTATTATTTTGGCTAGTTTCCATATTTTGAGCCATAGATTGTATTTATGTTTTAGAATTGGTCAAGTATGTGAATTATGCCATTATGCACTTATGATGGTGTCAGTACCAAATAAAATGCTTGTATTGTATTATTCTAGATATATATTATACATGGCATTACAACTGGTATCAGAGCCTGGTTGTGTCCTCGACCTAGCCTTGAAACATCATAAGTAAATCTATTCTTGCCTCTTAAGTGTGTCTTGCCAGCATGAAACTTAATATCATACTATGTAGTGTTGGGCCTGATAAACCTAATACTATGTATGTGATAGGTAGAGTCATGGTTGAGCGACCACGAGGATTCCGAAGTGTTGTCGGAACTTGTGCTGTGAGGGTACGCTCAAGCCAAGAGTTAGTAGTGCGGAGTTTTGGTCAGCTCAGTTGAGGTTTTAGTAGAATTTGTGCTTGGGTAGCATGGAAATTAAAGAGTGATGTGTTGTTCGAGTAATCCTTTGGAAATGATGGAGTTTGAAAGTTAAGAATCTCTAGTGGACGATTGGTTAAGGTATTTAGGAATCTGTAAAATCGCTAGTAGAGATGGATTGGCCACTAGTACGGATAAGAATTTCAAGTAATCTCATTCCGTGGAAAAGAAAAGTTGTTTTGTGGAATGTGTGGCGTAAGGTCCGGAAGTGAGATAAGTGTTGGTTCTTCAGTTTCTAAGGTCGTTATGGTATCTTAAATGGAAGAGAGTGCCTTAAGGAATGTGTTCGGAACAATATCTTCCAATTGGTTAAAAATGGAGAGTTAAGGACGTTCGGCTTCTATGGGAACCTAAAGTAGTAGAGAAGTGTGTGAAGGAGCACAAGGATGTGTTCACATGCTTCAAATGAAATAAGGTATTGTGCCGGATGAAGAGTAGGAGATGAATTGCGTATACTCAGTTATGTAGAGATACTAAGTTTGAGATATTACATCGGGATTTTCTGTTTTTGGCGAGAGACCAATTTGGAATTTGTTAACTTACCCAAGGAACAATATAAGGTATTGTGTTGGAGAAAGAATGAGCTTTGTTTAGTAACGAAAAGTGTAGTGATACGGACCGAAAGAAGTTTGTACTAAAAAACATAGTAGGTATCTTGGATCTAAGGGAATCTTAGTAAGATGGTTTTATATTTGGACCTAAGAGGATTACCATGGAGAGCAAGGTAAACGCGATGTGGAAAACGGTATTAACGGTATGTTATGAGAAAGTGATAATAGAATGTATTTTGGACGAGTGTGTGTCGCTCCCGAAAGATTCGCATCCAACGGTACAAACGCGAGAGTGGCGCAGAAGACACAGAGTCGCCAACAATGTGTATTTATCCCGAGAGAGGGAAAGGAAACACTGCATAAACCTGAAGAGAAAGGGGGAAAGACATGGTCATCGCAACCATAGTCCGGGTTCGGGAGTCGGTTATGCGAGGGGAAGGTGTTATCACCCCACACATCCATCGTACTCGATGGGATCCACGCTTGTTGTATAAACGGAGGGTGAGTTGTCCTACTATCTATGGCTGAACAAAAGAAAACGGGGATGGGGGTGACTAAGACGGACTCAGTAGGACATATTTGATGCCCTAGGCCTACGTACTCCCTCAGTGCAATGGGAAAGTCAGAGTCAATGTAGTTCGGACGGGAACTGTGGAGGAAGGTTGCTCGCCAAGACAATCGCTGTCTTGTGCCTACATATCCTCAATCGAACGAGAGAGAGGAATCAGAGCTAATGTAGTTCGTGGGTACGACCACGAATGGGTAAGTGTTTTTTATGAGCGAAGTTAGATTCGCGTCTGGCAGTTAGGGTCGATGCCTGTTTGCGACTTAGACAGAAGGTAACGTGCTCTTTTCTGAAAATGGTCTGGAACCAAACAATCCCGAAGGATAAAAAGATTTGAATTTGTTTTGTGTTTTTTAGACAGAAGTGTTTTAAGTTAGTTCATAACTTGCATTGCACCAAAGTCTAGGGCACAGGGACGAATACTTAACGAATCGTCCCAAGACAGGACGCTCGCTAAGCACTCTAGAAAGATAAGAGGAAGCCCCTCATTTCTCATTCCCCACGCTTAAGGCTCGTGCGCAATACACTTTATCTTTATTAAGTGTTTTCAAGAAGTTTTGAGATGAGAAGAGAGAAGACCCAAAGGAAACTCTAAAGGGAAACTAAGAGTCCTAATGTTATCATGCATGGATGACCTATGGTTAGTAAGGCTTATGAGGGACAACTACCTAAAACCTAATGCTAATCCTACTCCAAGCTTAATCAAAAATTAAGTTGGACTAGGTAGCTCTAAAGGGAGAGAATCCAAGACTTAAACAAGTCTTGAGATTCATGGGAGGAAGAGAGTGAAAGAGAAGAATGAGAAAGAGAAGGATGAGACAAGAAACAAGATAGGGCAGCAAGCATATCATATCAAGTATATCCAACTCACACCAATAAACAAGTCTCAAGGACCATGCAAAACATCTCAAGTAAGCATGCAAAGGTAATCATGAAAGAATACAAGCATACTTATATGAAATACACAATTAAGCACCAATGAACTTCATGTCAAGATAAAATGAGAGAGATAAGATGAAGATGAAAGCAAGTCAGAATCAATATCATACCATCATCAACAATTCTCATGTGCAAGAAAAGATCAAAACATGAAACATTATGCACCAAAGAAAGTCCACAAAAGGAAACTCAAAGTCCAAACACTTAGCACATACCAAACATGTTCATAAATTGTAAAAATAAGTCTCAAAGGACCTCAACCAGGGGTAAACATCATACCAAAAGCTCATGCAAAGAATCATAAAGAAATTCAATCAATTAGGCATGGCAAATCAATTAGGGTCAAGAGATGTCAAGAGATGATCATGCATAATTCACTTAAGCATAAATAATCAAACCTATACAAAATGAAATTCAAAAATTTTGAAATTAAAACCCAAGTGACCTAAGTTAGAGACTAACAACATGTCAAAATATCACACCAAAATTCAAAGTTTAAGTACCTCAAACAATTAGGCAAAGATCACATAGGAACTATGAACCAATATGCAAAGGAGAGAGACTAAAATGCAATATGAAAAAGTTTTTAAAATGAAACAAAAATGTTTTTAAGAATCTCAAGATATATTCTGAAGTATACAAAAAGAATGGGATGCAAATCATACACCAATGATGAGAACAAAAATCAACAAGGCAAGGTGTGCACAATGGAAGAAATTCACAAAGAAACTAAACAAACAATTAATTCAGAGTCACAAAATAAATAAAAATGGAAAATAAAATTTTCCAAAATTTTATAAAATGCCAAATATGCTTCATGATTTTTTTTTATAATTTTTGGATGCTTAAAACTATTTTTAAAAATTAAAAATGAAAATGCAACAATTAAAATAAAATAAAAGGAAATAAAAGCAGGGGGTACAAACAGCAAGGGAAACACGTTCAATACATCAAATGGGCTGAACAGGGGGTGGGGATAGCAGGCCCAAGTCAAATAATCCATCAGCGCAAGTCAACAATCCCATACAAAACCCAGTCAATCATCTTGACCCACACACACCATCAGATTGATCAAACGCTCCACAATCAGTCAAACAAACCAAAGGTACACAAGATCTGTGGCCAGAATTAAAAGCACATGATAACAATTATGGAAGCACACGCAACCAGATTAAAATGGAACACAACAGGGCACGTGAGAAACATGTGAGATTTTAATGTGCTGGCACAACATAAACCCTTAGATTAATCAAACGCATGCAAATGAATCATCAAATCAAAGATCAAGCAAGATGAGTGGTCAGGATCTGTGGTACATGATAACTAGCATGGATTAAAAATACACAACCAATAAAATAAAAGAAGATTTTAAAAGACGTGGCTGAACGTGGACCATCAGATCTGGACCACCAACGGTCCAGATTTCATCTTCTCCATCAAAACCTCAGATCACCTGAAAAATAACCAGGTGTCGGAACCCTAGCTCCGGTCACCTTCTCCGGCAACACCAAACTCAAAAATTCCCAGAAATAACACACGAGTACATCATTCTGTTCAGATTTCAACAAGGATCATGAATATGCAAACCATTTCATCAAACAGTAAACACACAAGCCAAATCGAAGAAAAGAAGTTTGGACCTAGAAACTCCAGATCCAAAATACAGCCATGATACACGTCCAAAACAAGATCTAAACACATCAGCTTGATCAGCAACTCATGAGGAACACAATGCACACCATAAAATCAAGTTACATGATGATGAATTTCACACTAACCTGAGAATTGCAGAGCTTAAAATACACCAAGAAAACCCTCTGGAAGCTGCAGATCTACTCCTTAGAACCTCTAATTGCAAAATAAATGCAATTAGAGCTTGGAATCGTGCTAGATCTTGAGATTTGAACTTGAACCTTCCAAAACTGAATCTGATGAAAAACTCACTCTCAGCTTCAATCAATGGTTGATTCTTGCTCTATTTACTTCACTGATTAAGAATGTGAAATAAAATCTCAAAGAAACTCCAAGGAGAGTGAGTTTCGAAGAGAGAAAAAGTGAGAGAAAAAATTGGAATTCTGAGCAAATGAGAGTGCATGAGGGTGAAATGAATGTGTGATCCTCCTTATATAGACTTGGTTAGCCCTCTGAGCATGATTAGGGTTTCATTAATCCCTTGATTAAGGCTAAAGGAAGTAATTTGCAAAAATGCAAGTTGTGATGCACACACTAATCCACACGTGCCAAGGTCATGAAATAAGCATGATTCACTCACATTTCACTTGCTGATCACAATGGAATTGGGTTTGGGCTTTGTGGATGCTTGATTTGTGAGATTCAATCCATCTTGCCAATTTGCATTATGCGAAATAAGTGAGGTATATGGCATGAAATGAATTGATTCAAAGGTCAAAAATGATCCTCATGAAGTGTACTTGAATATGGCAATGTGACTTGAAGCATTAGAGGTCATTACAAGCCATTTTGAACCAAAATGCAAAAGGTGGAAAAATGGAACCATGTGAAAACCTTAAAAACCAACCTTGAGTCTTTTGATCATAACTTGAGTTTCACAAATGATATGGAGACAATCTAGTACTTTTTGGAAATGGGAGAGAGAGATCTTCAACTTTCATGTTTAAGGAAAATTCATTTGAAGCTTCCTTGATGATGAAAAGTCAAGTTGAAGATGGTTGGAAAAGTTGCCAAAAATGGAAATTTCACATTATAGGTCATTTTTCAAAAATAGTAACTTTTGCACAAACTCTTGATTCTTGATGAATGGTAGGAATCCTAGCCTTTGAGGATCATATGAGGGCATAAGACCTTAAAAATCATGAAGAGGACCTCAAAATTCCATGGTTGACTTTCCTCCTTACAGTTGACTTTTGCTTACTTCACAAGTAACTGATCCACTGAACATCTTCCACAATGAACCACTAGCCAAGCCTTCCTCTATGAGCACTTGTGAGCATATGAAACCCATGAGAGCATGCTTGAATCCACAAAGTTCAACAAGAAGCCCTTTTGAAACCAAAACCCTAATTTGGTCCCTCTGGTTATGAAGGAAAGATTCACTTGAAATCCTTTGCCATTCTTGACCTTATGAAGATATGATGAACTCCTCAAACCACCTTGAGGCTTGAGACTCCTTTGAGATGAATCAAGTACCTTGATCCCATGCTAAGAACCAATGCTATGCACAAATGCTAATGCAAGAAATGCAAAGAAACATAAGCCAGTTAGCTAAAAGTAAGAGGGCAAATTTTGGGGTGTTACAGTGTGCAATAGAGTTTTAAGGTGGTTATGAACCTATAGTTAAGGAAGTGTAATCAAAGATGGTTCACCCATGAGAACCCTAGTAGTATGATGTGAAATGAGAAATTTACACCTTGGTATTGAGAATATGCGTAGTAGTAGCACCGCGGTCACAAGTGTGCGTGATGGATTCTTATTCTTGAGACAAGTGTGAAAGGACGTACCTTGTGAAGCAGTGAGTATTGTATCCTAAGAAGTAAGATTGCGGTAAACAACGAGAAATGAATCAGAACTTATTACGAACTAAGTGTAAATTATGGAACGGTTTATACCGGAAGAGTTTTGTAAATAGTTGGTGAGAATTGTCGGTTGCGAATTTTCCATTAAGTAATTTGGTGTAAGTGGGAGGTTCAATGGATAGTGAAGGGTAAGAAATCTCGGTTAATGTGTACAAAGTGATGGAAAGGTTCTTCAAGAGGATGCATTGCCCCGATTTATTTGCAAGTATAGAGAAACTTCTGTATTTGTGAATAACCGAAATAATTGGAATCTACCTTTTGTTGAACCAAGGATGTAGAACAAGGTTGTATGCTGAAATGATATGTCAGTCGCTTTGAGGTATCGTATAATAGTTGCGTGTTGGGTTTTGCTTATGGACGAATCAAGTATGAGTGGTGGCTAAAACCCTAGAATGTCGTCATTATTTGACTTCCCGCTAGTGGGGTTGCATGAGTAGAAAACGAACTACCCCGCTGAAGTTTTGTGGTGTGACTGCGTCAGAATTTGGAATTTTGGCTTGTCATTTGGTTAGAGTGTGTCGTCAGAATGTTTTGACTTTGTCGGTTTTACTTTTAGTGAATCAAGGTTAGTAAATATAATATAAGTTAAGAAGCCGCGAGTGGAGAATGATATTTCAAGTTAGAGCAAGCCGGATTGATGGTTTTGAATAGGGATGGTTTTTGAATTAAAAGAAATTAGTTTTTCAGCTTTTGCAGCAGTGTTAACCGTTTAACATCTGCGAGAATGGTGTTTTGAGCTGAATTTTGAGGAGTTAACCGATTAACCTCAGACGGGTAATCGATTAACATGTGTGCAAATTGTGAAATCCCTTAGGAACCATCATCTTTTTTTTTGTTACCTTATGTTGCTCTGAGTGGAGAATATTGTGCAGTTGTGTTTTCCCAGAGAAGTAAATTTGGAAGTTATCCTTCCAAGTAAGAGCGAGAATTAGACGTCCCGAAGTTAAGTATGTAGCTTGGATCTTATATGAAACGGAACGAATGAGAAAAATGGATTCAATTGAGAAACATGGCATGTCCTTTGAGGGCGTGTGTACGTGTAGAGTGTTGTATGTGAATTGATGAGTAGTATGGAAAGTCACAATTATGCCTTGAATGGTTTAAGTTTTAGTTAAATGGTGACTCACATATGATTGAATTATCGTGATGGTGTTATGTAATATTGGTTGAGATCTCAATCAACAAGAAACATTGAGTGAGTCAGAAACCCATGAGAAGAATTGATATGGAATGTGGTAACCAGAACCGGAGGTTGTTAAACTATTTTGGATATATTATTTCGAGTTTAGAATAGAATTGGAGTTGTTTATGTTATGATTGTGACAGTGTAATTCCTGCACCTATCGTTTGGAGAGTGTTGGACCAATGTTTGTATATTGTGTGTTGGCAAAGAAATTGTTATACCATAGGACGTCAGTAAGTTTCTTGTACCATTGGTTAGTAAAGATCCCAGTGAATAAGTGTGTTCTTCATGGACTGCTAGCTATTTGGTAATGCTTAAGAATTGGTGGTATCCCATTGTTAGAATTAGAGTTGCGCAGTGGAAGGTGACAAATGAAAGGGCTAAGTCGGATTTATAAGAATCAGAGGAGAAATTGATTGTAAGACTGGAAATAAGAAGATTTTGTTCTATGTGTGTTACCTTTTGGTGTGATACGAAAGAGATGAAATATCGGATGTGATGGGTACGAGGTACAACGTCAAACCAGATAAACTGGTAAGAAGTTTGACAATCTATGAAGTTAAGGAATCACTGAATTACCTCATGAGGATTTGTTGAGTGTTTGTTATCCTGAATCAAGGGAAAGTGTTACGGTTTTGTTTGTGACTCAGTAAAGGAGTATAGAATGGTACATTCTTTCCGAAAGTAAGATATGACCAAGTCTTTTGCATGACACAACAGATGAATTACGGAAAAGGCAAAATTAGAAGTTAACTCGATATTGGAACAAGAGTATGATTAAGGACGTGAAGTTTGATAATTCGTGAAATTAAAGATTTTGATATATGAAGTAAAGTTAAGTATGGATCTAAGACTATGATATAAGTTGCAGTTATAGTTGAGTAGAGGAAATTCAGGGGCGAATTTCAATTTAAGGGGGGGGGAGTGTAATACCCCGTATTATCTAAATGCTGAATTTGATATCAGATGAGATCAGATGAGTATCTATGTGCTCTATCTTTGGTAAATTGGATTAATGGAATCCTCTAAGTACTTTAAGTATTGACATTTGGGATCAATAGAGGAACTAGTGAACTCGGAATAGATCAATTATTTTATTAGAGAGACATATCACTATTTATTATACCAAGAGAGTATATTAAGGTAACTCTAATAATTGATCAATTGGGTTGAGATGACAAAATATCAATTGGAGATATTTTACCCTGTTGGATTATATTAGATAATAAGGTTATATATATATATTATAAGAAAAAGAAAAGGAAAAGATAGTAAAGAAGAAGAAAAGAGAAAAAAGAGAAGGAAGAGAGAAAGAAGAAGAGAAAGAGGGAAAGCTTGAGAAGAAGCTCATGGATCATCATCATATTCTTCAACCTCCTCTTCGATTACCAGGTGGGTTCTAGTTAGACACTCTAAGTTATAGAAATATAAGTTTAGAACTTAGGTTAGTTTTGAGAGAAAATGATTAAACGGTTAAATCAATGAAATCTAACAGATGAAATGCGATATAAACTGCGTAGAATACTTATTGTTATGTTTGGAACATGTTTTGGTTGATATAGTATGGATTGGAAGTGTTTGGGTGGAAGAAATGAGGGATTTTGGCCCCAAATGACCTATATTGACGCTGATGTGAATTTCTGAGTTCGCGGGTTTGCCTAGCGAACCCAAGGCGAAGGGAAGACGAATGTTCACCTAGAAGGTCGCTTAGCGAACTTTATGCCCTTTTTCTTCTGACTTGGTTCGCTGGGGGTTCGCCAGCGAATACAGTAGCGAACGTGACAGATTTTTTCCATCTTGTTTCCTTCATAACTTTTGACCCGTAACTCGGATTGAGGCACGGTCGGATGCGTTGGAAAGCTATTTCAATGCTCTTTATGATAGTGAAATAGAAACATATGTTTATATCATGGATTGATATGGTAGAGCTAAATATTGTGATGAATGTGAAAAATGTGGTTTATGTTTCCACCGGAAATTCATGAATCAGGAAGTCGATTGATATGGGACTTAAAGCCTTAGAAAGAGAATCCAATGTGCTATTAAATGGTAATGTGAGACCATGATTTTAACCAAGGATGCTTGATAGAGGATAGTAGTGGCTTGTATGCCTTAAAAATGGGTGTGAACTACTATGTGATTATGTTTGACATATTATTCTATCATGTGTGTTTTATGATTGATATTGTAATATGTTTGTCTAATATTGTTGTTAAGTATGAATGAGAGAATATGCATGTTAAAATGAATTAGGAAGAGTGAGGAAAATTTATCCCAAAACAAATGGCATAGTTAAGATTGTTATAATTCTAGGTTGTGAATAGAATTGTGATAGAAACTCTGGATGGCGACGCTCGTGCATTCATTGGCGAGTTTTGGCCTGGAGTAGATAACCTAGATGACAAGGCTCAGGCACCTGATGTAGGAAGGTACATCCATGACGAGATTGTTCTAGGAGTGAGTGAAACACTAGTATGGAACATGTTGAACTTTTGTGATTATGAGAAAAGGCGAATGTGGCCTTATGATTGTCGAATACAATCATGTTTGTTTGTGTATGATCACGTAATCGTAACCGTCTTCCCTGATGTGTAGTTTCATGAGTCTCGAGCTCCTCCTCTGAAACGTATGCATAATTACTTGGCAGGTTTGATTCCCGCGTGTGAGTACGAATGGAGCCTACGGGTAAAGAGACTTGTGACGGTGTACGGGCCGTGTGAAGTGGCAATTTAAGGTGATAATATGTCCCTTATTTTCGAATCCATTTCGTATGTCAAGTAACTACAAGGATCCATGACTCGGGTCGACTTCTAGACGTAGAACCAGACGGGAAAAGGGGATGTCTTGGTGAGGTTATCGATTAGTGATATTTTGAGTTGATGAACTCATGAACATGTTTCCATATAGTGTGAGATTGTGAACTCAAGGTCATTTCCCTTCCCCTTGACTTGAGTTAGGATTGTTAGAACCCTGTAAAGCCGAGAGAATCCATAAGATAGGGAACTCACTGAGATTTGATGTATCTCACCCCACTATTGTTGATTATTTTCAGGAGGTATTTGCAGGTTTGATTTACAAGTGGAGCTATGCTTGGATGTTTTAAGAGAAGCTTAGTTGAGCTTATTTCTGCTGTGTATTATTTTCTTGTACAATGAGGAATATTGTATAATGTTCTTAGTTTTTATTATTTGGGCTAGTTTCCATATCTTGAGCCATAGATTGTATTTATGTTTTAGAATTGGTCAAGTATGTGAATTACGCCATTAGGCACTTATGATGGTGTCAGTACCAAATAAAATGCTTGTATTGTATTATTCTAGATATATATTATACAGGGCATTACAACCTTACTAAATATGTCATATTAATAATTCGATCAATAGTACCGAGATTTCATGTGTGAGTTATGCACGCTTGTTATAATGAATAATTGGTTCAAAGCTTGTCTACCTATCTATTCGGAGATGAGTGAAAACTTAACTTACTAATATTGGTTCAAATTGTAAGATACCTTTATCTGAAACCATGAAATTTTCTGAATAATGAATTTAAATATATTTTGAAAATGGTGGGGGATTGTTTGAGAAATTTCCAAAATATTTATTTGATAGATAATAATGATTAATTTGATTTTATTAATTATTTTAATTATAAATGGCTATGTGATGTTTGTTATATTAATTATTTAATTAATTAAATATGATTGACATAATTAATTATTAATTAATTATATTATAGTCTGTTGTTATTAAACACTAAATAGATAAATTGTTTGATTTGATTTTGTACCTGAATGGACCATGATGGGTTAGACCATTTAGTTAAGCCCAATGAGAAGTCCTTGCCCTCAGTCACTTAGCTATTTAAGTGTCTCCCCATTAGACAATTAACATACTCCGAAAATGCTAAATGATAATGAGGGTAGTAGTTCTCTCATACTCACAATCTACGACGACAGTCTTTTCAATCTTGTAAGGTACACCATTCTTATTAATTTTGATTATTCTATAATATAGTAATATGCTATAATATTGCGTCTATCAATTATTTAAATTCTATCAATTGGTATCAGAGCCTGATTAATACATATTATAGCTATTAACCTTTAATTTTGATTTGTGATTTCAAGTTTCAATTACAAGCATGTTTCAAAATTATGATATATTATTATGTTGATTAAAGGAATCAGACACTGTACTTTGATTCTGGATGCCACAATTCTTAAATTACAAATTGCATTCAAAGCATGTAATACCCCGTAAATTATTTAATTCTGGATAATATTAGTATGATCAACTGGGTTCCGGTTTACTCTGAGAATTTATTGGATAAAATAATTAGAGTAAACTGATGAGCTCAGAACAGATCCAATTAATATTATCTGACTCTAAGGTTTTAATTGTTGGAGCTTTAGAGACTATTTGGACAATTAGTAGTGTTACTAATTGATGATATCTTACTATATCATTTGCTTTCCACCCTTTTTCCACTTAGACAAGGAGGAAGAAAAAGATAGAAAGAAGTTGGAGAGAAAGGAAAGGAAAGGAAAGGAAAGAAGAGGAAAAAGCTCAAGAACTCAAGATCATCAACCATCATCCATTCTTCATCAAATCATCTTCCAATCTTCATCATCATCATCTATTCAAGGTGGGTTATAGATAGAAACCTTTGGTTTAGATTTTCTTGAGGTCTAGAAGCTAGGTTAGAATTGTGAGAAAATGAATAATCTTGAATTTAACGGTTGAAATACGGTATAAACTATGTAGAGTAATCATTAGCCATGTATGATCATCTGTTAATGCATGTTTGTCTGTTGGGTGAAGTTTTGGATGGGATTTTGTTCCCAAAGCTCTGTTTTCACGCTGTTGGAAAACCCAGTTTCCGCAGGTTCGCACTGCGAATCCCCTAGCAAATGAGGAATCGAGCATTCGCTGGCTATTCGCACGGCAAAGGTGAGGGCGAGCATTCGCCAGAGGTTCGCACTGTGAACTTTACCTCGTTTCAGTTCTGCCTTGGTTCGCCAGATGTTCGCACTGCGAATGGGGCAGCGAACCCAGTGTGGTTTAGGCATTCGCTGGGAGCTTCGCACTGCGAATGAGAAAGCGAGCATTCGCTGGCTGCTTCGCATTGCGAACATAGCAGATCCTCCAACTTGTGTCTTTCATAACTTTTGACTCGTTTATCCGATTTAAGAGTTCTTTATATCGATGCGAAGCTACAAAAATACTCTATATAGTGGAAGTGGAAAATACTGGTTTTGATGCCCGGTTAAATAATCGGAGGGAACCGTGAATTAGTGTAATTTGGGGTATGTTGAATTATGTGTTTCCATCATGTGATTGATGACTATTTGCCTATGCTCTTATTGTTAAACATGTTTGGGTATGTATGCATGTTAAATACGGAATAGGTAGAGTGAGGATTATTACCATAAACATTGTCGGAAAGTGTGGAATGACATAATGACAACGATCGTGCATGCGGTGATGAGGCGTGTGTCAGGTGCTAATGTCATAGAATGAATCAACACTAGTATGGAACATGGGTGTTAACCTTTTGGGGTTGTGATAAGGTGTTATGGCCTTATGATCGTCGAATACGATCACGTTTATGTGTGAGATCACGTAATCGTAACCGGTTATCTTGTGAGTGTGTTTCATGGGTCTCGAGCTCCTCTGAAACATGTGCACAACTACTTGGCATGTTTGATTCCCGCGTGCAGTACGAATGGCTCTCTGGGAGCGTATGCTTGTGACGGTTAATGGCCCGTGTGAAGTGACGGCTCATAACGGTTAATGGCCCGTAGAACCCGAATCCATTCGTATGTCAAGTAGGTTACCAGGATCCATGACTCGGGTCGACTTCTAGACGTAGAAGCGGACGGGAAAAGGGGATGCCTTGGTGTGGTTACCGATTAGTGATAGTGTGAGTTGATGAACTCATAACATGTTTCCATATAGTGTGTGTGAGTACTCGAATGTCCCTTCCCCTTTCCCTTGGACTCGAGTTAGGATTGTTAGAACCTTGTAAAGCCGAGAGGACTTTAAGATAGATAACTCACTGAGATTGATGTATCTCACCCCATGTTGTTGTTGTTTACATCACAGGTACTACAGGTTCGGCGAAGGGTAAGGACAAAGTTGTTTGACTTTTCCTTACGGATCGTGGCTTTTGTGTGGCAAGGCTTCCATTGGGGAGATTTTGAGATCATTAGTTGATCTAGTTCTTAGTTTTATCTTTTGGGAACATCTTGTATGTATAACATGCCATAGTTGTTGTATTAGGATTTTGGGCATTTATATGTATACTGTGTTACTAGAAACTTGTATATTTCAATACCAAACGTATTATTCATGTATGATATATGCTTGGATGTATGTATTTATATATGGGCGTTACAGTTGGTATCAGAGCAGGTCGTATCCTCGACCTAGCCATGAAATAGTATAAGTATTTTCTTTCCGTTTCATATGTGTTGTGTCGCCATTGGTCTTACGTGTTATATTTATGGTATTGAGCCTGATCAACTTAATCCTATCTGTATGACATTTAGGAACATGGCCGACAGGCGCAGAAACAACCGGGGTAGACCGAGAACTTCTCCAGCCGGGACAAATCCACCAGGTGGCGAGGAGAATGCCCCTTTATATCAATTTATGCAACAGATGTAGCAACAACAAAATCAGTTCGTGCAACAAATGGTACAGCGAATGGATGGTGGCCTGCATCCTCCAGTGGTTGTTGCTGAAGCTGCAGGGGGAACCTTTAGGGATTTCATTCGTATGAATCCTCTGGAGTTTCAGGGAGGATTAGATCCAGTAAAGGCTCATGAATGGATATCCGGTATGGAGCGGATTTTCTTGATAGTTCAGTGCAGTGAGAAAAATAAGGTTGTTTTCGCTTCTCACTTGTTGAAGGGTCCTGCCATGAGGTGGTGGGAGAGCGCTTCAGCCTTAATGACAATTCAAGAGGTACCAAAGGTATGGGAACAGTTTAAGATAACTTTTATGGAGAAATATTTTCCAAGTTCCTTAAGGTCCCAGAAGGAATTCGAGTTTCAACAGTTGAGACAGGGTACTTTGACTGTAGCCGCATATGCTGAGAGGTTTGAGGTAATGACTGCTTATTCTAGGAAGACTATGTATGCTCCGGATGAGAGGTGGAAGATTGATCAGTTTATTTTTGGTTTGAGGGCTGAAATTTTACATAGCGTGTCTCAGAGGGAGTTCACTAGCTATGCCGAATTGTTAAGGCAGTGCTACGTGGCAGAACACAGCTTGAAGAAAGTGCAAGCAGAAGGGGATTTGAGTAGGTCAAATCAAGGAGACTGTGGAAGATCGAATCAACAATTTAGACCAAGGCAACAATCTTTCAAAGGGAAGCAAGTTCAGAGTTCTAGGACTAATGCACCTCCTGTATGTCGTCATTGTGGTAGGAATCATCAGGGAAGGTGTGGTATCGAAGGTGTGAAGTGTTATCAGTGCTAGAAGGTGGGCCATTTGGCGAGAGATTGTCCTCAGAGGAGGAATCAGACGCAAGAGAAGAATATCGGGCGAGTGTATACCTTGGATGTGAGGAAAGCAAAGGGTGATAACTCTTTGATTGCTGGTACGTGTTTCGTTAATGGACATCCTTGTTTTGTGTTATTTGATTGTGGAGCAACACATTCTTTTGTATCGATGCAATGTATGAAGCGACTGGAGTTACAAGCTATTCCGTTGTCTCCACCCATGGTGGTTACTACCGCCATGGATGAGATGGTTGAAACACCATTAATGTGTGAGAATTGTGTTTTATCTGTGGATGGAAGAGTTTTCCAGATTGATCTGATTTGTTTACCGCTTAAGAAAGTGGATGTTCTTTTGGGAATGGATTGGCTTTCAGCTAATTCAGTATTTATTGGGTGTGAAGAAAAGCTAATCATTATTCCATCTACTGAAGCTACTCCGAGGGATGTTTTGACAACTATTTTAGAAGGTACGGTTGGAATGAGAAATTTCTTGTTTGAAAAGGAAAAGTCGGTTCTTTTGGTTCTTACTAAAGAGGAGAGTAACAACCTTCAGGTGTTGAACATTTCGGTAGTCTGTGAATTTCCCCAAGTTTTCCCCGAGGATATTACTTCTCTTCCTCCGGAGAGGGAAGTGGAATTCTCCATTGACCTGATACCGGGAACGGCTCCAATATCTGTTTCTTCGTATCGGATGGTACCACTTGAATTAAGAGAATTAAAGGATCAATTGGAAGGATTAATGGCTAAGCATTTTGTTCGACCTAGTGTTTCTCCCTGTGGAGCTCCAGTTTTGTGGGTAAAGAAGAAGGATGGTGGAATGCGGTTGTGTATTGATTACCGTCAGTTGAATAAGGTCACCATCAAGAACAAATACCCATTGCCAAGGATAGACGATCTGTTAGATCAATTGAAAGGAGCATGTGTGTTCTCGAAGATTGATTTGTGGTCGGGTTATCATCAGATTCGGGTGAAGAGTTCAGATGTACCGAAGACTGCGTTTAGGACCCGTTATGGTCATTATGAATTCCTAGTAATGCCTTTCGGTGTGACTAATGCTCCGGCAGTTTTCATGGATTATATGAACAGGATATTTCAACCCTACTTGGACCAATTTGTAGTGATTTTTATTGATGACATTCTTATCTATTCTCGTGATTCTCAAGAGCACGGAGAACACCTAAGAATCGTTTTATCCATCTTACAAGAGAGACAACTTTTTGCCAAGCTAAGCAAGTGTGAGTTTTGGATGTCGGAGGTAAATTTTCTTGGTCACCTCATATCTCAAGGAGGTGTGGCGGTGGATCCATCAAAAGTAGAGGTGGTGATTAATTGGGAGAGACCGAAGAATGTTTCAGAGGTTAGGAGTTTCTTGGGATTAACAGGTTATTATAGAAGGTTTATTAAAGGCTTTTCCCAACTGGCTTTACCGATGACGAGACTTACTCGAAAGGATTGTTCGTATGAATGGGATTCGGCTTGTGAAAGAAGTTTTATGAGTTTGAAGAAGAGATTAACGACCGCTCCTGTTTTGATTATTCCTGATCCTAGCAAGTCGTATGAGGTATTTTGTGATGCATCGAAGAAGGGATTAGGTGGCGTGCTAATGCAAGATGGACATGTAGTAGCTTATGCTTCTCGACAGTTGAAAGTCCATGAAGAGAATTATCCAACGCATGATTTAGAATTGGCGGCAGTTGTGTTTACCTTGAAAGTGTGGCGTCATTATTTGTATGGTGTACATTTCGAGATGTTCAGTGATTACCAGAGCCTAAAGTATCTTTTCGATCAGAAAGAGTTGAATATGTGCCAAAGGAGGTGGATGGAGTATTTGAAGGATTATGATTTGGAACTAAAATACCATCCAGGTAAAGCGAATAAAGTAGTGGATGCTCTGAGTAGGAAAGTGTTGCATAGTGCCGACTTGATGATGTTAGAGTATACCTTATTGGAAAAGTTTAGAGATCTAAATCTTCAATTTGTTTGGACTCCTAATGGTGTGATTATGGGGAATTTGAATGTCACCTCTACTCTTAGAGAGGAAATCCGACAAGGACAAGGGTTGGATGAAAAGTAACAAGAAATGTTGACTCAACCAAGTTTTGTGCGAACTACCGACGAAATCATTTTATTTAACCAAAGGATTTGTGTTCTAGATGATGCGATGGTGAAAAGAAGGATTTTGGAAGAAGCGCATAAGGGTGCTTTTACTATACATCCTGGTGCTTCAAAGATGTATCAAGATTTAAAGAGAGACTATTGGTGGCCCGAGATGAAAAGGGATGTTGCGGTATATGTGTCGGAATGTGCGGAATGCCAACAAGTGAAAATTGAACACCAAAGACCGGGTGGCTTGTTGCAACCTTTAGAAATTCCGGTGTGGAAGTGGGATAGTATTTTGATGGACTTAGCAGTGGGATTACCCTGTGCGCAAGGCAGTTATGATTCGATTTGGGTAATTGTAGATCGGTTGACGAAGTCTGCTCATTTCTTGGCCGTAAAGACTACTTATAAGGCGAGTCATCTCGCAAAGTTGTTTATTTCGGAGATTGTGATATTGCATGGTGTTCCTTCTAGTATTGTTTCGGATCGAGATCTGAAGTTTACTTCAAGATTTTGGAGAGCTTTTCAACAAGCTATGGGAACGAAGTTGGGTTTGAGCACGTGGAATCATCCTCAAACGGATGGTCAGACGGAACGGACAATACAAACCATGAAAGATACGTTGAGAGCTTGTGTACTTGAAAGTGGAGGGAATTGTATAGAACTTTTGCCGTTGATTGAGTTCTCTTATAATAACAGTTATCATGCAAGTATTGGTATGGCACCTTATGAGGCGTTATATGGTAGGAAGTGTAGAATGCCATTGTGTTGGGCGGAGGTTGGCGAAGATAGAATTTTGGGACCCGAGATTATTTACGAGACTACGGAAAAGATTAGAATGATTCGTGAAAAGGTTAAACAAGCACAGGATTGTCAGAAAAGCTATGCAGACAACAGTAGGAGGCCTTTGGAATTTGATGAGGGTGATCACGTGTTTTTGAAAGTTACTCCGAGATTGAGATTGAAATGACCATTTAAATCGCGGAAGTTAAGTCCAAGATACGTGGGACCGTATAAGATCTTAGAAAGAATTGGCGAAGTAGCTTACAGATTATCCTTACCGCCTTCTCTGTCAGAGATGCACGATGTTTTTCATGTATCTCAGCTTCAAAAGTTTGTTCCAGATCCTCTTCAGCCAATTCTACCCGATACTATTGAGATAGAAGCAGATTTAACGTTTGAGCCTCAACCGAGTCGTATTACGGGAAGAGAAACTAAGGTGTTAAGGAATAAGGAGATTCCTCTGATTAAGGTTCAGTGGGATGAGACACATTCGGGTGATGCAACGTGGGAACTAGAATCCGAGATGCGAGACGTTTATCCTCATCTTTTCAGATAATTGTTTTAAATTCGTGGGCGAATTTCTATTTAAGGGGGGGAGGATGTAATACCCCGTAAATTATTTTATTCTGGATAATATTGGTATGATCAACTGGGCTCCGATTTACTCTGAGAATTTATTGGATAAAATAATTAGAGTAAACTGATGAGCTCAGAGCAGATCCAATTAATATTATCTGACTCTGAGGTTTTAATTGTTGGAGCTTTAGAGACTATTTAGACAATTAGTAGTGTTACTAATTGATGATATCTTACTATATCATTTGCTTTCCACCCTTTTTCCACTTAGACAAGGAGGAAGAAAAAGATAGAAAGAAGTTGGAGAGAAAGGAAAGGAAAGGAAAGGAAAGAAGAGGAAAAAGCTCAAGAATTCAAGATCATCAACCATCATCCATTCTTCATCAAATCATCTTCCAATCTTCATCATCATCATCTATTCAAGGTGGGTTATAGATAGAAACCTTTGGTTTAGATTTTCTTGAGGTCTAGAAGCTAGGTTAGAATTGTGAAAAAATGAATAATCTTGAATTTAACGGTTGAAATGCGGTATAAACTGTGTAGAGTAATCATTAGCCATGTATGATCATCTGTTAATGCATGTTTGTCTGTTGGGTGAAGTTTTGGATGGGATTTTGTTCCCAAAGCTCTGTTTTCACGCTGCTGGAAAACCCAGTTTCTGCAGGTTCGCACTGCGAATCCCCTAGCGAATGAGGAATCGAGCATTCGCTGGCTATTCGCACGGCAAAGGTGAGGGCGAGCATTCGCCAGAGGTTCGCACTGTGAACTTTACCTCGTTTCAGTTCTGCCTTGGTTTGCCAGACGTTCGCACTGCGAATGGGGCAGCGAACCCAGTGTGGTTTAGGCATTCGCTGGGAGCTTCGCACTGCGAATGAGAAAGCGAGCATTCGCATTGCGAACATAGCAGATCCTCCAACTTGTGTCTTTCATAACTTTTGACTCGTTTATCCGATTTAAGAGTTCTTTATATCGATGTGAAATGGAAAATACTCTATATAGTCGAAATGGAAAATACTGGTTTTGATGCCCGATTAAATAATCAGAGGGAACCGTGAATTAGTGTAATTTGGGGTATGTTGAATTATGTGTTTCCATCATGTGATTGATGACTATTTGCCTATGCTCTTATTGTTAAATATGTTTGGGTATGTATGCATGTTAAATACGGAATAGGTAGAGTGAGGATTATTACCGTAAATAATGTCAAAAAGTGTGGAATGACAT